>CAJQUN010000579.1:0-311422 GCA_907163345.1 Haberlea rhodopensis
GTTTCGGTCAGATATAGCTTACCCCCTATGCTTTGTATCAGGTGCAACTTCGTATCCGTGATTTGAAAATACACACATCTCATGTGGTTTGTGAGTAGGTGCAAAATATTTTCTCCTAAACAATGGTATTTTCTTCACGACTAGACAAGATGATGAGCTATATTTTACAAACTACATTGAGTAAAGTGTCTATATATAAGGTGTAAATTACCACTAGCTCTATAATGTAAAATTTTTATATTTTACAACATAGAAAATAATTTTGAAACTTTTACCCAAGTACTGGGCTCGGTACAATCAGTCTAACTCCTCATCGTCATGGCCAGCAGGAATCTTTAGTATTTCACTTTTGTTAAAGCTATGCTTACCATTTACCAACAACGAATAAAGTAGTTATTCTCAAATAAAGTTACATACCCCCACCTCAACCCCGCCCTTCTTGTATATATATACATATATTTACACACACACATATTGATTCGATTCTTTATGGGTTCGGTAGATTTAAGTGATTTGCGGAAATAAAAGAAAAAACACCAAGATTTTTTACATGGAAAACCCTCGAATTGAGGAAAAACCACGGGACACAAGTCCAGTATAATCTGTACTAACCACTCTTTCTATTTGTTACAGACTTGACACAAAATCTAAATGAAAAATCAACACTTAAGAATATCTGGAAAAATAACAAAGGGTGTCCGAACAAACAATATAAAGCTCTCTTCGGAGTCCTTTTTTCTTCAAAAGTCCAACCCTTTGTAATGAGGTTGCTCGCCTCTATTTATAGGCTCGATTCTTGTGATTGCTTGGCTGGAAAGCTATGATCAGATCTTCTTTGATAGTGGCGCTAATGTAGCGAGTGTGTCGAGAAATCCGCACCTCACTAATGCACGTTTATCTCCACAGATTAATCTATTGTTTACAGCCGCGGGTCTTCCGCTGATCTTTGACCAAACATACCGAGCAGGATTTACCAACCGTTTAGATTTAGTCTGTTCGGTGCACTGGTTATAGTCTGTTCGGTGCGATGTTCGGTTATAATCTGCTTGTTCGGTTTCTTGTAGGTGATTTTACCCCGAGAAGGCCAATATGTCATATGGCACCACCTCACCCCCTGAAGTAAATCAAGACGAGAGTATTGAAGTCTTGTTTTATTGTCTTCGGGTAAAATTCAAATCTTGACCTGTTCGGATTTTGCCGCTCTTTTTTCCCGCTCAAACATTTCAAACACCGTGGTTCGTTTCCCGAGGCATATCTGCAGCCGTCCATTCAACTTATTTTGGACGGTGTGGATTTGACGACTGTTCATGTGGCCCATATCTATAAATACCCACCATTCCCTTCATTTACTTCACTTTGATGCATTCTGCTTCCGAGCTAGCGCGTTTAGACGACCGAGCAATTTATCTTCAATCCTCTCCAGCTTCTATCTATCAAGTATGGCTTCTTCTTCAGATGTTTCCTCCTTGAGGGCGATTGATGTGTTCGATGAGGGGGGTTGTCAATATCTCTTCTCCTCGATCCGTCATCCTCCTCGAATAGCGAGGAGGTTCTAAGCTCTTCATCCACTTCAGCTGCTCGTAAAGAAGAGCAACGAGCTGCTAAGGAACAAGACTTGGTGAATGACAAAGTCCCTTGGTTCGAAATTTTTGAATCAGGGGTTAGATCGGACCAGCACTCATCTAATATTCGTACGAGGTGGGAGATTTCTGAGGGACTTCTGTAAGGCCCTCACTGCCTTAATTATAATGACAATAATATGAACATTAATTATATATTTTCACTTCTAGAGTTTAGTCGATTATGTAACACAACTATGTATTCATTGATTACAAGCCATAGTTTAAATACATTCAAAATAGACATCTTCTCTCTCTCTGCTCTAATCGACTACTCTCTCATCATTGATGTAGCAAAAGGACCCACAATCCTGGCTTCCCTCGCCCAAAATGTCCCTACAGAACAACCCACAAAAGATACATGAATACCATTGTACTATACATTATGAAATCAACATATAAGCAACAATAGTACAATTAAATCACCAACACAGTAGTTATAAAAACTCCATGTATCTCATTTGTATCTCGGGTTCCTTTAGTTGTTCCTGTAGCATGCTCAACATAATATAATTTTTACAAATTATATATAATGTAAATGCCATGACATGTCATAATCTCATCTCAATCGTACATCTCATCTCACTCGTAAAGTCATAGTAAACTCATCCCAGTGAATAACCATCACCAACTCTGCAGGATGCATATAATAGTTAGTCGTATATGAGTAGCACATATACCATTGCTATTACGCTCACTATGATCCCATCATAAGAGTAGCCAATGTATATTGCATTTCAACTCCATATAAGAACCTCAAATATTATATTACGGCATGCCTCGCAATCGTACACAACCACGCCTCAATGCGTTGAGATTCACTCATTCCACTTCATACAATATTCACAATAGGTATGAATGATAACACAAATGTTCGTACGTCCCACGTACTTGATACAAATAGGTAGAGTGATCACCAACAAGACTTTCACCCTGTTCGATGTCCCGTATTATGTGACGGGCTCTACATGGATATAATAATATTAGAATCATATCATCGGTTATCATGAAATACAGCATCAAATATGTAACCATACCTCAATTGAAAAAATATAACAACAAATAAAAATCCCATTTTCATCTTACCGATCGATCGGTAAAAAGCACCGATCGATCGCGAAGACCTTCTCGATCGATCGCCTGAGACACTCGATTGATCGAAGCTTGCAGAAACTTTATTCTTCCTTGACCGATCGATCAGTGTAATGTCCCCGATCGATCGGTACGACCTGTTACCCCCCGAATTTTTGATTCTTTATCACCATTTTTGGCACCTTCCTCACCTTCTTCCAGCTACTCTTAGAAATACATCATACCAAACTTCATTCCATGCAACTAACCAACATTCACCTATCCTCATCCAACTTATTGCTTTTGTTTCAGCACAACACATACATAATTCAAGAGTTGCAACCAAAAGAGTTTACCATACATATCCTATAAAACCTCCTAAATAAACAACAAGAAGGCAAGAATGAATGTAATTCACTACTCAATGAGTTCTTCCACCTCTTCACCAAGGGATTGAAGAGCAATTTGTCCAGAATTTCAGAAAGGAGGAGAGAAAAGTTTAGGGAATGTTTGTTGAAAGCGTTATGTGATTTCCTCTATCAGATTTAGGGATAAAGATTGACCCAATTGCACTTAAGTCCTCCAATTTTAATCCTCTTATACACTTGACCCTCCCTCACATTACCATTTAATCCTCCTACTTTCTTTATTTACACATTTAGTCTTCCCCACTACACTATACACATGAAGTCCTTCAAGTAAGGTCAAATTTACTTAGTCATATCATTTCTTTATTTTAGTAATACTATCATGTCCTACATACATAAACATATCTTCTAAGTAAATTTAAACATGATATTAACTTTGTGTGATTTACTCTATCAGATTTAGGGAAAAGATGTTCTCTTGTAACTTCTGCTTCTTGCAAACTGATGCAGGAATAATGAGCTGAATTGGAGAAAGAATCTACGATGCCCGATGGCAGCTGACTAAACCAGGATTGAGCAGCTCCAGCAAGAGTGGTTAAAAAGACTCTACACTTCACTTCGTCAATAAGTTGGATGAAGGGTGCATCGTTCTCTGTTTGGAGCCGAAGAGGGGGGTGAACGAGGTTCCTTGGCTAATTTAGAGTTTTAAAATGAATTTGTAAATAGTCGAGTTTGCGTTGCGGAAGACTTAAAGTCAATCGAACAATAAATAATAAGAAGTAATAAATAAATGCGTAAAGTAAATAAAGCAATACGACACAAATATTTGTTATAGAAGTTCGGCGATGAATCGCCTACGTCTCCTCTTCCCGGCTAGAAAACGTCCAACCGAGGTTCCACTAGAACAACTTTGATCTTGGCCTTAAAGGCTCCAAGTTAGCCACAACACACTCTTCCCGAGTAACACACTCTTCACGAGTCTTCTTGGCCTTAAGAACTCGAAGGATAGCAACACACAAAACTCTTCCCGAGTCACACACACTCTTCACGAGTCTTCTTGGCCTTAAGGGCTCCAAGGATAGCCACACTTGCACCAACTTCACTTGTTGATGTCTTATACAATTTTCAACTTGCGTCGGTGTTGGAGGACCTTACAATAAATCAAAGAACACATTCACGTGTAACAACACGAAGAATCAAACCTCTCACACAAGAAATAAATTACAACTTCAATACAACACAAATGTATGAAGTTTGCAATGCTAGAATGATTTTGATTGAACACAACTTTCTTATAGTTTATACTCTTGTTTCTTGTCATCAAATTGATCCAAAACATCCATATTATAGTGTAGAAGGCTCCCAAGGCTCCTACTAGCCGTTGCTACACATAGGCTTGAATCACTCCAAGATCGCCTTGGACATCGCCTCGGGCGATCGCCATCGTCGCGCTCCAACGGTCACAAAATTGCGCAGATCGCCTCAGGCAATCACCACAAAAAAAATGCCGTAGCTAAATTCTGGATCGCCTCAAACGAACTCTCCATGGCCTCAAACGAACCATGCATCGCCTAGGCATTCTACTCATCGCCTCAGGCGATCTCTCCATGTGTGCGGTCCTCGGCGTTGCTTCAGTCGATGTGCGGGGCGATGTCTCCCTTGGCTGCCATCGCCTGGGGCGATGATCATCATCGCCTGGGACGATCCGCCCATGTCCTTGCAAATTTTATTTCCTTCAAACAATCTACTTTTCAACCATCTAAACTTGTACACTAAGTAGACACATTAGTATAACAAATGCAAGTTTTGTTAATCATCAAAACTCAGAAATAATTCGGAGATAAATTAAGCATTAACTCAACAATGCGTTTAAGGCTCAAACATTCTCAAATTGGGATAAGTATTCCTCAGGATCTGTACCACCATCGTAATTCCCAACACTTAAAGTTCGGAAATTGGATGGTAGGGGGTCATTGATAATTTCGGGAGCAAATGGGGTCCTCCTTCTGCTGGATATATACGTCCCTCCATTTTGCTACGCATATGCTCCAACTCGTCTTTTAAATCCTCCATCTGGTAGTGCAAAGCTTGTCGGCTCCCTCCCCCATGTGACTAGAAGGATCTTTAATCTCTTTCGCACTTTCCTTTGGCTCCTTTGAAAAGGCTAGATCTTCTTCCTCTTCCTCGGTTTTCTCTGGCTGGGCGGAGTCATAAATTGCTCCATGACTTCTCCCCCAGTTCTGGCGATTATCTCAGTTAACTGTTCCATGGGCATTCCCCCAGCAGGAAATGCCTCGGGAAACATTTCGAGATGAACCTGCCTCTTCCTCCTCTTCCGGTCCCGGGAACGAATAAGGAGGGTGCTCGGTATATTCCCCTCGAAGTTTGTCAACGGCCCTTACTCTTAACCATTTTTCCTTGCACTCTTTGCAGGATGAAAAGTTTTCTTACTTCAACGTCTTTGCTCAAAAAAATTTTCCCACAGACGACGCCAATGATGCAATTCGATTCTTTTCGGGTTCCGTAAATTTAAGTGATTTGGGGGAAAATAAAAGAAAAAACACCAAGATTTTTTACGTGAAAAACCCTCGAATTGAGGAAAAAACCACGGGACACAAGTCCAGTATAGTTTGTACTAATCACTCTTTCTATTTAACAGGACTTGACACAAAATCTAAATGAAATCAACACGTAAGAATATCTGGAAAAATAACAAAGGGAGTCCGAACAGACGATATAAAGCTCTCTTCAGAGTCCTCTTTTTCTTCAAAAGTCCAACCCTTTGTAATGAGGTTGCTCGCCTCTATTTATAGGCTCGATTCTTGTGATTACTTGGCGGGAAAGCTAGAATCAGATCTTCTTTGTCGTGGCGCTAATGTAGCGAGTGTGTTCGAGAAATCCGCACCTCACTAATGCACGTTTATCTCCGCCGGTTAATCTGTTGTTTACAGCCGAGTCTTCCGCTGATCTTTGACCAAACATACCTAGTAGGATTTACCAACCGTTTAGCTTTAGTCTGTTCGGTGCACTGGTTATAGTTTGTTCGGTGCGATGTTGTTCGGTTATAATCTGCTTGTTCGATTTCTTGTAGGGGATTTTACCCGAGAAGGCCAATATGTCATATGACACACACACACACAAATATATATATATATATACTTTATTCTGACTTACGTGAAGGCAAGGGAGGACAAATGTCATACTAAAAAATTGTTTTCAATTACTTACTAAAAGTTTATTTTTCTCCCTAAAATTATATTTTGTCCCCCAAAATACCATTGTCCCTTAAAATATATGTTCCTCTCATTTTTAATATTTTTCTTCCTCAAATTTAAATTCTACATTCATCCCCTACTTTACTCATCTACTAGCTAACAGAGATTGTCCCTTAAAATATATGTTCTCCCATACTTTCTTTACCTCAATCTTAATTCTAAATTCGTCCCCGACTTTACTCATCTACTAGCTAACAGAACAATGGAATGTTTGGCTCAGGAATTCATCCTGATCCTGTGTACCTTAATTATTTCATGAGTTTCTTGTTTTATAGAAGGCACCTTTTGCTGTACATTGAAAACGATATATTTACGTAGCATAATAAGTAACAAATAGTTAAATAAGACAATAAGAATATGATCTAATGGTTGTCATCTTTTCCTAGTGTAAGAGGTCTTCGGTTCGAGTCATCTCCTCCCCTAAATTTTTTTTTTAAAAAAAAAATAATTAAAATAAAATATATTTGTAGTATGTGAAATGGAAAGGTCATTAAATTCCATGTAGGTCATTGTCATCGCCTCACGTTGCCCTCAATCAAACATTATAACATGTTACGTGTCCCCGGAATCTGATACTCGTTTTAGCTGTAGTTTATATTATTAAAATATGAATTTATATTTGTTGTTTTATATGATTCAGAAAATATGAATTTATATCTGTTGTTGATATTCAATTTAAATAATTTGCATAAAGAATTACGAATACACGATTTCAAATGTAAAGAATTACTTATATACAATTTTAACCTCTATTAACTAATAGACTTGAGATTAACGAAATCCTATTAATTTAGTGTATACTTTTGATCGATAAATTAATGTTTATTAATTTATAGATTAATTGATGATATAGTTAAATTAGGGTTTTTTAATCAAATAATCGATTTTCGAAAATATTTAACAATTTAACCGGATTTTTTTTTTATCAAACTAACCTAAGTCGCCATGTCAGATGGCGACTTCATTTGAAGTCGCCATCTGACATGGTGACTTTAATAAAAAAAAAAAAATTTTGATGTCGCCATCTGAGTTGGCGACATCAATTTAATTTATTGGTGGTCGCCATCTCAGTTGGCGACATCAGTTTAATTTATTGATGTCGCAATCTGAGTTGGCGACATCAGTTTAATTTATTGGTGTCGCCAACTCAGATGGCGACATCAATTTAATTTATTGATGTCGCCATCTGAGATGGCGACAACAGTGTTATTAACCCTAGGCGTCGCACTCCGCAATCTCATTCTGAATCTCATTTTTTTTCGTCCGCCGCTCTCATTTTTTTCTTCCGTCCGCAGCTCTCATTCTCATTTTCTTTCATCGGTGAACAAGCTACGAAAATCGAACATCTCTTGCAAAAATCAAGTCATTTTTTTCCAAAATATTTAAGGTAAGCTTTTTTATTTTTGTTATTTGTGTATTGTAGATAAATTATGATTTTGATATATTTAGTGGGAGTATATTAGTTGTTGGAGTATATTTTTGTGATGTGAATGATTAAAATTTAAGTTGGCTCCGGAAGAAGGCTGGTTGCATTGTGGGCGGGGTGGCCGAGGGTGGCCAGCGGCGGGCGTGGGTTGGCGGCGGTCGTAGACTGTAAGCGGGTAGTTTTTGTAATGTTGAGATTAATGTTGTTAATTTTTGTATTATATTTTACGATGGATCAAATGAGACAACCAGGCCCGGTTGACACACATCTTTTCTCGTTACAGTCTTCACATCGATCTGAGGATGTATGTGGAGGTGATATGGATAGTATACTTCGTGTCAGAAACCCAGATAGCTATTTTTGGGATATGTGTCCATTAGATTACATGTTGTTAATTTATTGCACGTTATTGGATTTTATGGTATATATAGGTGTGGTAAGATTGAAACTTGACATGCACCTGATCACGGCTTTAGTTGAGAGATGGCGCTGTGAAACACACACGTTTCATCTTAGATCAGGAGAAGCGTCCATCACACTGCAAGACATTGCAAGTAATATGGGCGTGCCAGTAGATGTCATCGTAGTGTCTGGAATAGATTATGATAGGACTCTACGTGAATGGCAAGAATATTGCCATATATATTTAGGATTCATACCAGATATCAATGATTTTAAAGGTGCGAGGTTGAGATTAGTTGTTTTGAAAAATCATTTGCTGCAAAATCCCTTGGGGGTACATAGTACACCAGATGATGTTGCTAAGTTTACAAGGGTTTTTGCGTTATTGATGTTAGGGGGGATTATGTGCCCTGATTCCTCAGGCAATTTGGTTAGGTTATTGTATTTACAGAAGTTGGAGGATATCGACTCTGCCAGTACATATAGTTGGGGCAGTGCTGTGTTGGCATACTTATATCGTGAGTTGTGCACGTCATCAGAGAAAGGGAAAAAAGTTATAGGTGGTGCATTGCAACTCTTACATGTAAATAATATGTTTGTTTGTTTTAATAATTAAAATATGTTTCTGGTCAATCTAACTTGTGTTATTGATGTCACTACAATAAATGAGATTTGGGCATGGTCACGAATCCCAAGTTTTGACTCCGCAATTGGGTAGCGATAGATCTGATATTGGGCCAATAATGGTCAGCCCAGACAATGTGTTACCTTCTGCTCCATATGGTGTAAGGTAATACGAATATGCATTGTTTTATAATTGATTTTATGTGTTAATGCATTTAATCATTTATTTGAATATATACAGGTGGTCATGTCATTTAATCTTTACAGAAACTGGGAGTCATTCCATACGCATCATAAGGGACATCCTCGATGACCAGCCAAAAACTCAAGTAAACATGCTGTTAAATTAGTTTGTACAAAAATACTCTTTTCATAGTATGTAAAGCAATGTTGTTTTGCAGTTTAATTGGCAGCCGTACCCTGATGAGTACACTGAAGGAATCACTGAGTTGGGGACATATAAGGGACCGTTGATTTTCTTCGACATAGTTGAAATGCAACGGTCTGATCGAGTACTGCGACAATTTGGGATGCTACAAGATATCCCAGAAGATCCACCATCGGGGGGATGAGGCATTGCATAATGTTGGTCGAAGGGGAAATGTCAACAAAAACTGGAGCACTAGGCATAGAGCATACATACTTTGCTGGGAGAGGGCAAATGATCTACGTGTAGACAGACCACGATTTACTGACGGTGGTTACTACGTTGTTGGCGGATACAGTGAGTGGTATGAACAAGTCACACGTAGATACATTGGGCGTCAAGAATATTTTGTACAGACAGGATATCAACATGGTGATGGCCCGGCATGGCAGCATGTGGTACGTTAATTACGTGAAATTTTATTTTTATATTTGTGTTTCGATGTATAAATTTTATATGGACTTTTGTACTTTGCAGATTGAGCAGATGGAACAGTTAACTACAAGCTATGACCGACATCTGGCTGATGGAGTGCCTATTACGACAGAGTCGATGAGGCAACACAGGACTATGTTCGACAATGTGGTGCGAGTGGCTCGTGAACGGCGAGACAGAAACTTCCCGCCATACAGTGAAGTCCAGCCTGTTGATACACGTCGGTTCCATGCAGGCACTCCATCTACACATATGCAGACAGATATTGCAGGTCCATCTACGTGGACAGATATTGCAGGTCCATCTGCGTGGACAGGGCCAGATATGTGTACAGACTATTATATTCCTGTTCCTGTACAATCATATGATTTATCTCCCTTCACGCCATATCCCCCCATGTCCACTCAACCCCAGTTCAGCAGCATGGGTACAGATGTCAGTCTTGGGTTTGCGACATATGCAGCTAGGACTTCACCTTTCGATATTTCGCAAGTTCTATTCCCTCAATTGACGCCAATTCAGCAGCCTGCCAACACACCTGTGGCAATGGAAAGGGGCGAAGAAGTCGTTCAACAACGAAGAGTTAGAAGATAGACAAATCCTCCTCCTTGTGGTACTGGAGGAAATCTAGCTCCTCGTCGTCGTCGTTGAAGTCATCATTATGTTGTAAATAGTAACCGATTCTTATAGATTAAATTTGAAAAAATGTTTGTTCTTTGAGCATACAATCGACATACAATAATTTCGTAATTAAACATACAATAATGTCACAATAATGTAACGTAAACATACAATAATGTCACAATAACGTAAAATCATTTACACAATAAAAAATGTATTGATTTCGAGAAGTTGAAGCACTTTGTCGTCTTGCACGGGCTTCTGGCCAGTCCATCTCAATCTGAATGCGCGTTGTTCGATCTCGACCTACTCTTCTGTTTTTTCGCAGAGTGGAGTTGTGGTACAACTCAAAACATGGGGTGTCCCAATGCTCCTCCCCCCACATTGGTTCGAATTGTCCTTGATATTTGCTCCAATATTCATTCATATTGTAATATGGCTTCACAAAAGTTTTAGCGTTTAAGCCATACTTTCGACACACTTGGATCACATGCGAGCAAGGTATTCCGAACTCTTTTCATTTTCCACAAGAGCATTCCCCGGATTTTAAATACACAACATGCGTATTACCCCCCACGTCCCGGTTGTACTCTTGTGATAACAGAAGCGGTTAGACGTCTACGATCGAACATCTGGACATCATGATGGATGGAATGATAGTCAGCACGACCATATCTTTTGAACACATAATCTGGCCATTCTTGATTATTTTGAATCATTCGCTCTGTCTTCTTAAGCCGTTCGAAAAAATAAAGCACACAACGATCAAAAGTTAATTGCACAATGGCGGTGATTGGAAGTCGACGAGCACCTTTCATAACTCCATTTATGCATTCTGACATATTTGTGGTCATGATACCACAACGCCAGCCTCCGTCATGAGCAAACGATCATTGACACTTATCAATACGACTCAAGTAATCAAAAGCCCTTGGTTCTATAAGTTTAATCTCTTCCATTGCGCGATCAAATTTCTGACCTGATTTTCTGATCCCGCTCTCCAACATAAGTCTTTCAAATGAACGGATTTGAAGCGACCATTAATGTTTGAACAAACATGTCTGAAACAAAATCGATGTACTCCACGGTGTGATTTGAAGTCAGGAATACAATCGGCTGCAGCAATGAGGCCTGGATGACGGTCAGAAATCAAACATACACCACCCTCAGATCTTCTCACAATATGCTTGCTAATCATCTCCAAAAACCATCTCCATGACACAAAGTTTTCTTCGTCAACAATTGCAAATGCCGAAGGTAAGATTTGATTATTCGCGTCCATTGCCACGGCAATCAACATCTTATGTTGATATTTCGTATACATATGTGTTCCATAACACTTATTACCTGGCGGCAATGTTGAAATCCTTGTACACATGGATGGAAGGCCCAGAACACGTAATTCAAAGTCTTTTCTATTGGTCTGGCATTTTCAAGGTGAACCCACTCAACGACTGTGCCGGGATTCTATTTTTGCAAAGCTCCCATATAGTTAGGCAATTTCCTCACGGAGCTCTCCCATGTTCCGTACACATTCTCAACAGCACGTCGTAAACTAAACCATCCTTTTGCATAGGAGATCTCAAATCCATATTTATCTTTCACTGTTTGAATTACATACTTTATTTTGTAAGCTGGATCACGCTGAACAATTCCCACTAACAAGCTAGCAATCATGTTTTTGTCCAAATTTGCATGATCGACCGACAGCTCACTCAAAAGGCAAGTGTGAGAACCTCCATACTTGTTTATTTTGAATAATCCATCTTTTTTCTTCAACGAGGCCCGCAGGTACCATCTACAAGGCATATCTTCTGTACTGTGTTTGCACACCACTTTCCACAATGTTTTTGTACTCTTGACAACGCGATACTCCCGTTTTGCAACACGTACAGAGTAATCCTTTACAGCTGCCTGCAAATGAGCTTTATTTTTGAAAACCATATCTAGATGGATATCCCCTTTGGAGTAGTCGTAATAACTCCCCCATCTACCTGTTGGAATGTCTAATGAGTCTCCAAATACTTCGGGATGTGTCATTGAGAAGAATGGAATTGTTGGATAAAGGACATGAGTATTTGTTGTGGTTGTGTCTGTTACATTATCTGCACTTCTTCAATATCAACCTCATCGTCATCAGACTCATCCTCAGATGGAATTCCCTCCGGTTCAGTCTGAATATCATCTCCAAAATCCACAAAACTGTCTGCTAGTGGGTCGGGAATAATATTGTCAGCAACTATAGGAGCATCATCTTGAATCCTAGAGGTAGTTGGTCTTTCTGTATCTACTACAAATGGACCACTACCACTTGTTGGCATTTCTGTAATAAAATCATAATCTCTTCGTTCTGTTTATATATACATCTCCAAACAACTATAATTTTGTTCAGAATCCAATACCCATGCTAAATTGTAATCACTGTCAACGGGAAAAATTATTTGTTTTATCCTAGAAAAGTCACTAAATATATATTTACAATATATTTTCAAAATGAACTGGTTACGGTCGATGCCAGCAATATCATATACGTCGTTCACTAACTGCAAATAATTAATAGTGCGAGATATTGTCATGCCTTTCGACGGACCACGATCATATCTAACATATTCTGAATCTTGTAATATATCGCCTCACCAATACAACAAAACTTTAATTGACATACCTTAAAAAATAAACACAAATTTTATAAATTAGTACAGTATATATAATATTATTAAATTTAATTATTTGTATAACAACATACCTGCAGAGAAAATATTCACGAATTCTGAAGAGAATTTGAATAATCACGAATTCTGAAGAGAATTTGAATATTCGAAAGCCGAAGAGATTTGGCTTTATATTTCAAAATGAGTAACATTTTGTTCAGTTTTATAGACAAAGTAATTGATTATTGTCGCCATCTAAAATGGCGACATTAAATAAAAAAAAATATTTTTTTTAATTGTCGCCATCTCAGATGGCGACAATATTTAAAAACAAAAATAATTTATGTCGTTATATACCGACACCGGCGAAAAAAAAAAATTTATTTTTTTAAAGATGTCTCCATGTCAGATGGCGACATCAGAAAATAATATATTTTTTAAGAATTTTTATGGAAGTCGCCATGTCAGATGACGACTTCAGGTGATGTCACCATCTGACATGGCGACATCGGAAAAATAATCTTTTTTTTAAGAATTCTTTTGGAAGTCGCCATGTCAGTTGGCGACTTCAAATGAAGTCGCCATCTGACATGGCGACGTAAGTTACTTTCTTAATAATAAAAAAACGATTATTTTGTTAAATAAATTTTTTTTTCGAATAAAAAGTTAAAAAACCCGTTAAATTATCATAATGTAATGGATGTTGAATATCTCTTAAACAACCCTGAAAAAATAACACAACTTTAGAGATGTTGACTGACGAGCAGATAATTGAGAGTGTAATGTGAACTATAAGGCGACGGAATTGAAAATGATAGTATGTAGTCCTTATTAATTCTCGAATACGTATTATCTTATAAATTTCGTGAATTATTAATTTAGCACGTTATCCCTAAATCGGGATAATGCTAACAATATTATTTATGCGAGATTATTAATTAATCAAATATGAAATTATCGAGGTTCGACTATATATAGATAATATTTAAATTTGAAGGGATGCCTCATGTTTTTAATGATATAGTAAATTAAATTTTATTTTTCTTAATTAAAAAGAAGACCAACTCACTCATAGATTGGATCTCACCTATAAAATTGTGTCACGTTTGCTAGCACTATCAAATCTATCCCATGATTGAATAATCGAGGTTTTTTGTTGGAATTCAGCACATAAAAAATGAATCCTTGGTACCTATTGCAATTGCAGGGAAAGACCTGAGGATGTAATTCAAAAATTTTGTAATACTCTATTAGGTATGATCTCTTGCTTACTAGTATATTTTATATTTAAATTTTATATCCAAGAAACTAGCATTTGCAACTCAGGGCGGATGCATGAAATTTGGTGAGTGTAAAAAATATTAAAATAATACACTGTGTTTATGGGTCCAAAATGGAAAATACACTTATCTATTGTGTTTGAAACGGACCACAGACACAATATAAATGGAGGGCAAAAAAAATTATAGGGAGTCAAATATAATTTTTGGGAGGCAAATATAATTTTTGATGGATAAACTGTAATTTTTGGAATGTAAAATACATTTTTTTTAAAAGAAATAGGATAACAAGAAAGTTTTTTGTAAGTGGCCCACCCCCGCTCATAGTTATGCAAAAGGCATACACGTGGGTGGAGCCAGAAATTATATAAAAGGGGAGCAAAAAAAAATTTCTCAAAAATTTAGGACAAAGAATTTTTTAAGGGGTCAAGAAACAAATTAAGCTGGGGCAAACTGCATTTTTTTGGAAGTAAAATGTAATTTTAGGGGTAAAAATGCAAAAAAAAAAATTAAAAATATTTTAGTGTAAAAAAAATTTTTGTTTTTGGGCAATGGGATCAAGCAAAGGCAAAAAGGATTTAGCATATAAACAAGAGGGCAAACTATTTGGAGGATAATGTGAAGGTCACAAGCTTAAATCCAGTGGAGGACAAAAAACTAAATAAGAGTCAGCTTCAAGTATGTTTAGGCTATGAACGCATCCGAATTTATGAGCAATAAACCAGGGAAAACTATCCCCTTTACCAGAATTAGTCAGGCAAAAGTTCGGATATCTAGATTATCCTATCCAAAAAAAAAAAAAAACAAGAGGGGCCAAGTTCTAGCAAGCTAGGGCTCCATTTTCGAAATTTATCCAAAGGCATCCTGCGTTATCCTTAACGTTTAAACGAATAACTTGACCAAGAATAAAGCAGAACTGTAGAAGTAGGGCCACTTGATACACTTTTTAATTGGAAAAATCCATAAAGTATGTGTAAATAATTTTTTTTTTCAAAATGTAAGTTTTATTTTTTAATTTTAGTGGATGCACAGAGACTTTCAAGTTTCATACTTTGTGGTGTATTTCCAAAAAAGTTTGTAGTAAATTTAGCTCTTATTATGTTATTTTGGTTAACTATTTTGACCCTTGTATATGATACAATTTACTAAAACATAAAGGGTGTGGGCTCTTGTAATAAATCTTACGGGAAATTACAAAATGGTCTCATACGATAGTGATGTTTGCAATATTAGTCACAAACATTTTAGGCTAATAAAATATAGTTACAAAGAAAATATTTTAGTAAAAATAATCCAACATAAATAATTTATCAAATATAGTACCAAAAAAATTATTTTTAACAAAAGTGAACCGTAAAACATTAACAAAACTTGGTATTATTTTTGTTAAAAAATAATTTTCATGGAACTATATTTGATAAAAATATTTATGTGGGACTACTTTCATTAAAATATAATTTCTTTGGGACTATTTGAGACGACGAATGAAAATCCTAATATTCTATGAGACTTTTTTTTAATCTACCCTCAAAAACAAATTATTTTTTCCGATTGATGGCATCGAATTATTTATGGATAGATAAAGGAAAATGTGATCAAGTCCTTTAAGTTTTAACTAATTTTTTTTTTAATCTTCACTTGGAATATTTGTTGTTTTCACAATCTTCTAATATTTATTTATTTGTTAAAAAGTATTTTATATTATTATGTGACACATTATTAATCTCTTGTCCCCTCAATGAATGCAATTGCTCATTTGAAAAAAAAAAACACGAAAACGAGGTACACAATATTGACAATTAGTTTATTAGTAGCTCGTTCTTTAATTTCGGAGTCCAATTTATATCATGCAAAAATATTCTTGAAAGAAATTCCAAATAAAATTCTTAGATTTAATTATGTTTTTAAATATTTATAAAAATATTGCTTGTGAATTTTGATATTAATTACCCATATATCATCGGTATTTATGCACAAATGAACGTTTGGGGTATTTTATAATTGGCATGAAACGTAATTATTATGGAATAGAGCACTATATGTTTAGGCTTTCTCTGGTCTATTGTGACTAGGAAGACTGTTTTTGTTGGCTCATATTTGTGTGATCGAGCCATAAAATTCATACATTTATTTGTTTTTATGGCATACGTCTTGTACTTCGGTCAAATTGAATGAAATATTTTTTTTTATTACATTTCAACTATAATTTTGGGGGAGGGAAGACTCGAACCCTCATCAACATGAGAGGAATCGCGCGAATGACAAACCATCAGCTAGCTCTAGGTTGTCAATTAAATGAAATATTTTGATTATCAAAAAATATAGTCACCGGCCACCATGCATTATAGGCACGATGCCATGCACGATGACGTGAACTTCCACCGGCCCCCCATAGAATGGTTGTTGTCTCACATATCTTTTTTTTTTTTTTTGAACAAATATATATATATATATATATATATATATATATATATATATATATATATATATTACATATTTTGGACATTTTTAACATGGTTTTCCATGTTATATATTTGCTCCTGCTAGAAGAGCGATCGAATCATAATGCTTGGGTTGTTGTACGATTTAAATTATTTGAGTTACAATGTTACCATGGACTATAACTTTTGGTAAGACTGCAATCATTTGATTCTATAATTGATATCAGAGTCAATGTCACGTGTTCAATCCTAGTGTACTGCAAGTAGTGTAATTATTGGGATGTAGGTTGTTAGGAGTAATTGCCTATACTAGGAGAGAGGTCGAACCATGTCGCTTGGGCTGTTGTACGATTTAAAAAATTTAAGTTGCACTGCTATAACTTTTAGTAAAGCAGCAAGCGCTTGATCATACAATTATACTCTAATATTTTGCATATGATTATCCTGAATTAATTACGAAGATTAAATAAAATCAAGTGTGAAACCCTTTTTCTATTGAAAATTTATTATTATATAAATATAACTACACAGTAAAAACTCTATAAATTAATAATGTTGAGACCAAGAAATTTTATTAATTTAGAGAGATATTAATTAATCGATAAATTAATAATTTATCAATTGTGCAACAACATCAAGAAACTTAAATGAACCAACTCGTGAAGAAGGTTTTCATGAGCTTGAGAATATTAATGATATTGATTACCATAATAAAATAGATGTCAATTACCTGTTGAATTATCCAAGTGAAAATGATGAATTTTCAGAGATCTAAAAGCTTGGAAAAAATTTTGGCTAGTGTCATTGAAAATCCTGTTGAGGATGAAGTTAGTGATAATTCAGTATCTTCGATGCCAAATCACATAATGGAAGCACTCATAGAGGCAATAAGTTTTCACAATTTTGTGTTGCAGTTCGACTACACGACTCCAAAACTTTTGAATGCAATGAGAAAAGTTAAAGATTTAATCCACCTAGATTTAAATTTCGAGAAAAAACAAACAAATATATTTTTATTTTACTAAATTGTTGTAGTTGTGTTTGTAATTTTTGATTACTTTATAATATTAATGGGACTATAATTTTATATAAGAATTTTCCTAAAAATTATTATCTTATTAAATTATCAAAATTTTAAAAAAATTATCAATTTATCAAATACTAATTTATAGAGATTTTATTTTATAGGCTTCACGAACTAATTAGGCTAACAAATGCACCTTCCAATTCAGACATATAGTATCAAAGTGGGTGGGGCACCCAATAATACGGAGAATGATATTTCATTATCTGTCCCTACTCTAGCACTATATATATTGGCATAAAATGTAAATTAACAATCAACGAAATAAATAAGAATGCAATGTATCCTGTTGCGTGATGCTATTAAATTTAATTAAATCATGATGTCATTATAAATATTATTATTGACAGTGGCGGGCGCAAAATTTTTGTTTACGGAGGTTAAAAAATATTAACATAAAAAATTAAAGACAAAAGAAATTTTAGGCGGTCTCAATGTAATTTTAGGGAATAAAATATGTAATTTTTGAGGGGTAAAATGTAATTTTGAAGGGTAAAATGCTATTTTTTAGGGTAATAAAAAATTTGCAAAGGGGACACTACATTTACCCAAACATGGCTCCGCCCCTGATTATTGAGAAAATGTAAAAAACAAAAGAGAAAATTACATATAGATATCACTTTCCAAAACATCTTTCAACTAAATCTACCAAAAATTCTTCTTTCCAACTAAATACATATTTTAAAAACTTCTTTCAAATAAGTCCATTTTTAGAACCATAATCTAAAAAGTTCTTTTGTTTTACTTAAATACCCCTGAATCAGTTCTCCTCCTCCACCAGCTTGAGATAACCACCTAGACGCCATTGTTTCCATATTTACTGTCGCCGACAGAAGGTGGACAGGGGGATGCTGCCGCTGCAGCAGATGTAAGTGCCCACGTCTGGATCGTCATTGCATTTTTCATTACGTGTAAATTATTAAAAACTGTAGATGAATTTCCTTTCATAATTTCACGTTATTCATCTTTTGTGAAATTATCATGTATGCTCAATAGTGCAACTCATAATATTTAGTCATATTTTAAAGACAACATGGCAAATTGCTACTCTGCAATAATATTTAATAAAATGAAAAAATAGAAAATTTTGAATTTTTTTTTGCTGTTTTATGGGATTTTTGTTCTTCAATTAACATTGATTTATTATTTCAATTATGATACATATAACATTTTTGTCAAAATGTCTCTTAAGCTAATGAAACAGTTTCTAGCAAATTCGAAAGCTACAAACGGAGCCGCGACTTTATCGTAAACTTAAGTCTAGTTTTGTCGTCAATAATTACACCATTTGGAATTCAGAGAAAGTTCTGCATTTCAAATATAAATGTTAAAATAGAGTCTGAATATGTATCGATGCATGTGAATTTCATGCACCGATGAGTCTATCGATGCATGTAAATGACATGCACCGATAGACTCATACTATCTTTAACCAAACATACTATAATTTCGAGTTTTACATTGAAAATCTACAAAAAATCAAGAAGAATCAGAATATTTCAAAGATTTTAGTAAGTTGGTGCATGTGAATTATATGCACAACTGAGTCTATCGGTGCATGTAATTTCATGCACCTCTAGAGTCATACGGTGTATGTAATTGACATGCACCGCATGAGACAAACATTGCACAACTCATGATGTGCATGTAAATGTAATATACATGCACCACTAGTTGAAAGCATTTATTTTTGGTGAATTGAGCCGAAAAAACTTTTTCTTATACGATGCATGTGAATGTAATATACTTTCAATTGACAAGAAAGGAACCCACTAAATCCAAAGAAAAAATACTCACTTTACAGTATAGAAAAATTAAAATAATATTCATGCACAATATGAGTCTAGGTTAGGGGTACTTATCGGGCAAGGTCAATCCGGACACGGCCCGAAACCGGATCGGTTAGTCCGGTACGAAACCTGTCTAATCGGTTCCGGTTCACCCCGGAACCGGTATCAAACCTGTCCGAGGCGGTTCTCGGGAACCAAACCGGTAGCATCGCAGGTTCCGATGCTATCTGTTTGGATCCGATTCCGAAACCGAAATCGGTTGATTTAAAATAAATAAATAAATAAGTGTGGTTTGTCAGCATGGCAACGGCTTTATAGCCGTTGCCATGCTGAGCGTTGGCAACGGCTAAGAGCCGTTGCCAATGTTCATTTCTTTATTTTTTTTAATTTTGTTTTTAAAAAAAAAATCTATAAATATGTGTGATTTGTTTTATAACCTCACAATTCATTCTTCTCACAATTCATTCTTGCAACGTTGTATACTTCAATATCATATTTTCCTCTCAATTGTGCTATCTACAATTTACTTATATAATTATAGCATCTTCATCTAGCAGCGACGCTGGTCGTAGCCGGGGTCTCGTCCCGGGTCGTCTATCACCGAGTTAATCTTCGGCAATGAATTCACCTATGTCAATACCTGAGTTAAATGAAAGTTATGATTTTTTTGCTGACATCAATGTTGGTGGTTCCTCTATGAATGTCGAACCGCAACAACCCGAACAACCTGTCGAACCTCCTGCTGCCCAAGCCCAAGAGAGACAATATGTGGAGTCATCCGGAGCCACTATAGCAGCGAGTAGACAACCGACTCGTGCCAAAAGAAGTAAGATATGTGATGACTTTGAACTCGCTCAAAAAGAAGGTACTAATGAATCTGTTGCAATATGTAAATTATGTAAAATGCAATATTCATATAAAGCCGGTGGTTCCAGTGGAGGCACTGGAACATTTAAAAAACACTTAGTAAAAAAACACAATTTTTATGAGACAACATTATAACCATTAGGTCGAGAAGCAACACAAGCACAAATTAATGTTCTCACTGGCACGAATTGTATTTTAACTACTGAAATTAACCGTAGGTCACTTGTTAGATATGTGATTAGATGTGAACTACCTTTTATACAAGATGAACATGCTGGTTTTATTGAATTTACTTCGTCTATACAACCCATGTTTAAACATATTTTCAGGCACACAATAAAAAGAAATTGTATGGACGTATTTGTTGAATATAGAAATACATTGTTTCAACATCTTTCTAGTTTGCCTTGTAGGGTTAGCTTAACAACCGATATTTGGACAAATATAAATTCAGGTTCATATCTTGTTGTCACTTGTCATTGGATTGATGATAATTGGTGTATACAAAAACGGATTTTGTCTTTAGATGAGTTAGATTGTGCACATACTGGTTATGTAATTGCTAAATATGTATTCAACACTTGTAGACATTATGGAACTCAGGATAAGTATTTTCAATCACATTAGACAACGCTGCGAATAACAATGATGCGATGTGTGATTTAAGGCCTATCTGAAACCAATGCTTGATGGTGTTTTTTTTCATGTTAGATGTGCATGTCATGTGATTAATTTTACAGTTAAAGTTGGTTATGAGGATAATCACTCAGCATGTATTGAGAAAATGAAATACTGCGGTAAATGGTTACGCACGAGCCGTGTTAAGCGCGATTGGAAACAATTATGTTTATCTAATGGTTTAAAGCATCTTCTTTTTCCATCACCAATAGAAACTAGGTGGAATTCGTTGTACAATATGTTGAATGCTATGTTACCTTACAAAGATATTTTAACTCCATTTTATAATTCATATCAAATGCCTGATATCGATGAAAGTATTTATTTGACTAATGAGGATTGGGAATTTGTTGAAAATTGTGTATCATTGTTAGGTACTTTCAAAGAAGCGATGGAACGCTTCTCCGGTGTTACTTATCCAACTTTCGTTTATTTTCTTCCTTTAGTATTTAATATGTTTGATAAGTTTATAGAATATAGAGATGACTATGACTTGCATGCTTTTGTTAGTGCAATGGAAACTAAATTTATAAAGTATTGGGAACAAATCCACACGTGCACTACATCGCAACATTGCTAGATCCTAGTCAATGTTTATCTTCATTTGAGATATTTTTGAATATTATGCTAAATTTTTGGGGAAGGTTGTTGACGATCAAAAGGCTTCTACAATGCAATCTCTCCAAAATATGTTTCAATTGTATTATAATCAACAGGCAAGTGAATCATCGCAACAAAGGCCTGCTGAAAAACAACCTCATGCTCAAACTAAAGGTGGGGGCATCAATTTGCTTAGGATGCTGGGCAGGAAAAAACTTAAGGGAAAATGACATTCTACTAGCACGTTGACTGAGTTGCAAATTTATCTGAATTATCAATTTGTAACGGAAGACAACTTCGACGTCTTACAATGGTGGAAGTCAAATGCAGCACAATTCCCTATCTTAGCCAAAATGGCTAGAGACGTGTATGCGGTACAAGCTTCAAGCGTCACTTCTGAATCGGCATTCTCAACATGTGGCCGAATTATTGGAGAATACAGAAGTAGTCTATCTGCTGATTCATTATGTATGCTCACGTTACTTAAAGATTGGTTTGAAGCAGAATGTAAGAATAGAAGAGATGGGGCGGTTGACGAATTCATAAATCATTATAACGAGCAAGAATAAGAGAACGCAAAAATAATACTTATCAATTATGAACAGTGCTAAATAATAATATTTTTTTATATAGATTTTCAATTGCCATCTCTTTACAATTATTTGTTTGCATCTCTATTATGAAATGAAGAAGAAATATATTGAATTTGTGATTAATATTGGGGAAACATTCACAACATTAAAAAAAAAATTAATTATTTTTTTAAAAAAAAAGTAAAAATAAAAAAATTCGAAAAAAATAATAATAATCCGGTCCAGATAGATCGACCCGGAATCGGTTGGAACCAGAACCAAGTCCGTTCCGGTTCCTTAATGGACTGGACAGTTCCGTGCTTAACGAATCCGGAACCGCCGGTTTCGGACCGGTCCGATCCGTTAAGCACCCCTAGTCTAGGTGCATGTAATTTACATGAACCTCTAGAGTCATACGGTGCATGCGAGCTATGCGGTGCATTTAATTTACATGCACCACTAGTAAATGACGTAAGCAAGAAGATTCATCCATGTTATTCACTTACACAATATTTTATGCATTGGTCAATCGAGGAGCAAATTTAAGGAAAATAGGGAAATTTAATGAGTCTATAGGTGCATGCAATTTGTAAGCACCTTATGTGGCTATAGATGCATATAATGTACATGCACCTATAGAGTTATACAGTGCATGTCAATCATGCGGTGCATGTAATTTACATTCACCGATTGAGACTAAACAACTCATGAGGTGCATGTAAATGTAATATACATGCACCACTAGTTGAAAACATTTATTTTTGGTGGATTGAGCCTACACAACTTTTCTTATGTGATGCATGTGAATGTAATATACTTCAATTGACAAGAAAGAAACCCACTAAATTCAAAAGAAAAATACTCACTTTACAGAATAGATAAATAAAATTATAGACATGCACGGTATGACTCTAGAGATGCATGTAAATTACATGCACCTGTAAACTCATATTGTGCTTGTGAGTCATGCAGTGCATGTAATTCCGTGCACCGCACGAGACTAACAATGAATTATCTAGCGGTGCATGTGATTTACATACACCACTAGTCTATCGGTTCATGCAAATTACATCCATTGATAGACTCAGGTACTGTCTTTAACAAAAATATAGTCTATCGATGCATGTATATACATGCACCGCCTGACTGGGTGTATCGATGCATGTAAATTACATGCACCGATAGACTCATGTGTTATATTTAAGCAAAAACATAGACTATCGGTGCAAGGCGCCAAGTTTTTATTAATGTTTATTAAATATAATTTGGGAATTTATTTAAAATTAATTTGAGAATTAATTAATTTGATGTGAAATTGACAATATGAATGTCAACTGACAATTAAATTGGAACATGAATTAATTTTGAAATGGTTGAATAAACTCCGATAATACTTTAAAACTAATTTATTCAATATTAAATTGAAGAATAAAAATGTTATGATATATGATGTGACTCGTGATTTTTGAATATAAGGTAGAATAAAGTGTTAATGAAAAATAACGATAAACACACCAAGATTTTTTACGTGGAAAACCCTCAAATTGAGAGAAAAACCACGGGACCTTGTCCAGTATAAAACTTCACTATAAACGTTGATGATTTACAAGACTCTCTGGACACAAATTACAATCGCTCAATGACTTGTACGAATATTTTTGAGAAATAACAAAAAAGACCGAACAGACATAAATTTGCTCTCTTCGGAGTCTTTTTGCCCAGAAAAATCCAACACTCTCTATGATGACATCTGCGGGTATTTATAGGACTGTTCCTAGTGATTGGCTCGCGGTGGATCCGGAACACGATGTCCTCTGATCGTGGCTTGATTGGAGCCCAAAGTGTCCGAGAAATCCGCGCCCCATTACTGCACGTTTATTCACGCCGGTTAATTTGTTGGTTACTCCCGGGTCTTCCGCTAATCTTTGACCAGAAAACCGAGTAGGGTTTAGCAGCTGTTCGGCAAAACCCTGCTCGGTGCATTCTGTTCGGTATACGACTTGTTCGGCTCTTGAGGGGATTTTACCCGAGGAAGTCAATATGTCATATGACATCACCTCACCCCCTAAAGTAAAGCAAGACGAGACTTTTGAAGTCTTGTTTTATTGTATTCGGGTAAAATCTTAAACTTAACCTGCTCGGGATCTTTTTGCCGCCCTTTTTTCCAGCTCAAAAATTTCAAACCGCGCGACGTTTCGTTTCCCGAGGTACCTTTATGACCGTTCATTCTCTTATTTTTGGACGGTGAAGATTGAATGACTGTTCATATGGTCCCCGCTATAAATACCCCTCCCTTTTCTTCATTTGTTTTTACTTTGCTGCATTTTGCTTCCGAACTAGCACCAGACGATCGAACAACTTTCCCCCGCATTCTTCCTTTTTTAATTACCAAGTATGATTTCTTCCTCAGCTGACTCTTCATTGCAAGCGATAGATAGGTTCAATGAAGGAGACGCTCTTAGCCCCTCTCCTCAACCATCTTCCTCTTCTTCTGATAGTGACAGAACTCTAAGCTCCTCTGCCGCGTCAGCTGCTCGTATACAGGAGCAGAGAGTTGCTACAGAGCGAGATTTAGTTAAAGCCCGCGTTCCCTGGTTCGAGATCTTCGAGTCTGAGGTCAAATTGACTCAGCACCTCAGCAATATCCGAACTAAATGGGGGATTTCCGAGGGGACTTCTATTATTGCTCCCCCTTCTGAATCTCGTCCTCACTTACCCCCTAAGGGGTATTTTCCTTTTTATATAGACCAGCTCAGAGGAGGCCTTCGTTTTCCTATCCCTCCTTTCTTTATTGAAGTAGCCTCCTACTTCTGTGTTTCCCTTAGTCAATTATTCCCCAATAGTTATCAACTATTAGCAGGCTTTTTCATAGTACTTTCTTATCTGGGTTTTACCCCTACTCCTGAACTTTTTCATTATTTTTTCAACTGAACAAGAAAGAGATCGGGTCTTTTACTTTTCCTCCCGAACAGGGGTTGGCTTCCTTAAAAAATACCCCTCGTCCATAAAAAACTGGAAAAACTCTTACTTTTTTGTTCGTCCACTCCAGCCTTGGGATTGCCCTATGGAGTGGAGGGAAAGTCTCCCAAGGGGGAAATCAATCAAGGGTCACCTTGAGGAGGAACCGTATTTGTCGGTTCGCCGTGCACTTGGCGATCAGTGTTTTAATTTGATGGAGCTGATTGACGACGGACTGCTATACTTGTTCCAGTTGAGCCCCAAGGGTGTATCCTTGAAAATGCCCCTCAGTGAGTGCTTTTCAAGCAGTCTTCTGCGTTTTATTTTCGACTTATCATGTTCGGACTAATATTTCTCTGCTCTTTTCAGAAACAAAAATGATGAAGGCTAGGATGGCCGAAAAGCTGAAGGAGAAGAGCCAGAAAGGTCAAACTTCTAAGGCTGCTACTACTTCTGCCCCTCCCCCGTCTGTCGAGATTTTGACTCCTCCTGAGGAGAGGGCTTCTCCTGAGGGGACTCAAGCCCTTCATCGTCGGAAGAGGGCTACTCCCGAAGGTCCAAGTTCTTCGCCCCAAGCACCTCCCAATAAGAAAACTTCTTCTTCCCTTATTCCTTCCGAACCTCGAGCCTCCTCTCAACCCGCTCTCGATGTATCCCGGCCTACCTCGAGATACCATATCCCTTCGTGGACGTACTCCCCCACTGTTCCACTACTGAAAAAAACCCGATCCCAAAGCCTCCCACTCCATTTTTTGCTACACCCCCAACTCAGATGATCGAAAGTACCTCGGGGAACTGGCTTTCAGCAACTTGGTAAACGACTTCTCCTCCTCCTTTACTCAGGTAAATGCTTTTACCCATTAATCTGTTTCGCTTGTCTTTTTTCAATACGTTTATTTGTTACTTTAACTTTATATATGATCTGATGCAGGCCCACATGATGGCGGGTGAACTTCTCACTCGTTTTCATTCAGTTCGATTGGCTGATGGGCAGAACCAGAAGCTCATCAGGCAATTAGAGGGTATGGGTGAGGAGCTGAAGAAAACAGTGAGCCTTCTGGAGGAGCGGCACTTGGCCATGGTATCAGCTCGGGACAAGGCGGAGTAGGCCCTGGCAGAGGAGCGGACAAAATTCGCTGATCTGGAAGTTGTTAACTCTACTTTGTCAGAGCAGTAAAAATCCCTGGCTGAGGAACATCAAGCTGTCTCCGAGCAGCTTGCTCAAGAGAAATCTTCCACTGTTGCTCGTGTGGAAGAACTCTGGCTCTCGAAGAAAGCTGAGTTTTTGAAGTCTCCATAGTATAGCAACATGGTGGCTGACCATGCTTACAAGTTCTTTGATCATGGCTTTGAAGCATGCGTCAGCCAATTTGGATCTCAAGGCTACCCACCCGAAGGAGCTTCAAAAGATTTCCTTGATGTCAATGCTGCTATGGAGAGCCTCCCCGAGGAGTTATTCCAGCCGTAGGGTAGAACTTTTACCTTTTCTTGTATTTCTTTTTCGTTCATTAATGAAATCATTTACTTGTATTTCGGAACAAAGCTCGCTACCCCGAGCACAAACACTTGGGCAATTTTAGGTTTTAAAACGTGGACCCAACATCCCGATCCCACGAGTAAACAACTAAAATTCCGAACAAAGCTCGCTACCCCGAGCACAAACACTTAGGAAATTTTAGGTTTAAAACGTGGACCAAACATCCCGATCCCACGAGTAAACAACTAAAATTCCGAACAAAGCTCGCTACCCCGAGCACAAACACTTAGGCAATTTTAGGTTTAAAACGTGGACCAAACATCCCGATCCCACGAGTAAACAACTAAAATTCCGAACAAAGCTCGCTACCCCGAGCACAAACACTTAGGCAATTTTAGGTTTAAAACGTGGACCAAACATCCCGATCCCACGAGTAAACAACTAAAATTCCGAACAAAGCTCGCTACCCCGAGCACAAACACTTAACAAAGCTCGCTACCCCGAGCACAAACATTTAACAAAGCTCGCTACCCGAGCACAAACACTTAGGCAATTTTAGGTTTAAAACGTGGACCAAACATCCCGATCCCACGAGTAAACCGATGATAATTTAATGTTTAAACGTGGATCAAACATCCCAATCCCACGAATAAACTGATGATAATTTAATGTTTAAACGTGGACCAAACATCCCGACCCCACGAGTAAACCGATGATAATTTAATGTTTAAACGTGGACCAAACATCCCGATCCCACGAATAAACCGATGATAATTTAATGTTTAAACGTGGACAAAACATCCCGATCCCACGAGTAAATTGATGATAATTTAATGTTTAAACGTGGACCAAACATCCCGATCCCACGAGTAAATCATTAGAATTCCGAACAAACTCGATGAATCAAATACTTTCATTTTATTACTGCTGAATTCATAAAATAAATAAAACAGAAAGATTACACAAAATATTTCTTCAAGTTATGAATGTTCCAAGGTCTTACCAACTTCCGACCTTCATGATCCTCCAGCCTGTAGGCTCCTCTTCCGATCACTTCCTTGATTTTGTAAGGGCCTTCCCATTTGGGTGCCAACTTTTTTATCTCACCAGCAGGATTTGTTCTTCGTAAAACTAAATCCCCAACTTGAAATGTTCTTGGTCGAACCCTTCGGTTATAGGCATTAGTAATCCTTACTTTATATAGCTCTGTTCTTGCTACAGCTTGTTCTCTTAGCTGATCAATCTCATCTAACTCTTGCATTCTCTTACCCTCGTTCTGCTCTGGATCATAACATTGTACGCGGAGAGATTCAACCCCAATTTCTGCTGGAATGAGGGCCTCCGAACCGTATACCAGACTATACGGAGTTTCCCCTGTAGATACCCGAGGAGTTGTTCGGTAAGCCCACAAGACTCCAGGTAGTTCATTTACCCATTCTCCTCGGGCCCCTTCCAGCTTCGTCTTAATCTCATGTAATAGAATACGGTTAATAACTTCGACTTGCCCATTTGACTGTGGATAGGCTACTGACGTGAATACTTGCTTGATTTTCATATCCTCGCACCACTCCTGTAGTTTCTTTCCCTGAAATTGTCTTCCATTATCCGAAATAATTCTCCTCGGTATTCCGAACCGACATACTATGCTTCTCCATAAGAATCTGATGATTTCCTCCTCAGTTATTTTTGCTAGAGGCTCAGCTTCCACCCATTTAGTAAAGTACTCAACTGCTACTAGGAGGAATTTTCTTTGCCCCGTGGCAAGAGGAAAAGGTCCGACGATGTCCATCCCCCATTGATCGAAGGGACATGAAGTAATACTGCTATTTAGGACCTCTGCGGGTATATGAGATAAATTTGCATGTTTCTGGCAATTGTTACATTTTTTAACAATTTCTTCGGCATTTTCTCTCATACTTGGCCAATAGTATCCTGCCCGAAGGGCTTTCTGATATAACATATTACTTCCCGAATGATTCCCACAACAGCCTTCGTGAATCTCCTTTATCAAATGTTCTCCTTCTTGTACTGATGTGCATTGCAAGAAAGAAGCTGAAAATCCCCTTTTGAACAATTTACCTTCTGCTAACACAAAACGCCTCTCCATTCTCTTCACCCGAGCAGCTTCCTTCGGATCTAATGGCAACACCCTATTTTTCAAGAATTTAATGATATGCTCTCGCCAATCGGATATGATACAAGGCTCCAAATTCATTATACTGTTGATAGCTATGTGCGAGGCCAAAAGATCTTGTACCAGCACTTTCCTGTTCTTCCACTCATGAATGGAACTGGCCAACTTTGCAAGTGAATCTGCTCGGTTATTATCTTCTCGTGGTATTTGCTTCAATTTCACTTCCTGGAACTGAGTCATTAATACTTGAGCCTTCTCCACATATTTTTTCAACTTTTCTTCTTTCACCTTGTACACCCCATTTACCTGCTGAACAACCAGCATTGAATCCATGAACACTTTTACTTTCCGAGCTCCGGCGTCTAATGCTACTCGTAAACCTGAGAGGAGAGCTTCGAATTCGGCTTCATTGTTTGAAGAATGAAAACCGAACTGAATAGCTATGGCAATTTCCTCTCCTTCTGGACTGATCAGTATAATTCCTGCACCGCTTCCTATTTGAGTAGATGATCCATCTACAAATAGGCTTCAATCTTTTTCTTCGCGAGTATGAGTCACTTCATCAAGAAATCAGATAAGGCCTGAGCTTTGATGGTAGTCCGAGGCTGATAAGAAGTATCGAACTCACTCAATTCTGTGGCCCATTTCACCATCCTTCCTGAAATTTCAGCTTTTGACAAGAGCCTTCCTAAGGGAGTGCTCGTTACCACCATGATAGGGTGAGATAAAAAAATACAGCCGAAGCCTTCTTGCCGTGATCACCAGAGCCAAAGCTAATTTTTCAATTTCAGGGTATCTTTGTTCGGCTCCTTGCAAAACTCGACTGACATAATATACCGGTTGCTGCTGCCCTAATTTCTCTTGAATTAACACCGAGCTGACAACTTCCTCGGTTACCGACAAGTAGACGAGGAGGGTCTCATTGTGCTCGGGTTCATTAAGGGTAACTGAGCTAAATATTCTTTCAAGTCTTCGAAAGCCTTCTGACACTGATCATCCCACTCGAACTGCATTCCTCGCCTTAATGCTTTAAAGAAAGGCAAACTCCTATCAGCCGATCTAGATATGAATCGACTAAGCGCTGATATTCTTCCTGCTAACCTTTCTACTTCGTTCAAGGTCCGAGGAGGGTTCATTTCTCGGATTGCTCGGATTTTCTCAGGGTTAGCTTCCACACCTCTCTCTGTCACCATGTACCCCAAGAATTTTCCACTATGAATTCCGAAGGTACATTTGGCTGGATTTAATTTAATGCCAAATCTTCTCAAAGTTGCAAAGACTTCCTCCATATCTTCGATCAGATTTTGGGCCTTCTTGCTTTTGATCAGGACGTCATCAACATAAACCTCCACGTTCCGTCCTATTTGATCTCTGAACATCTTATCCATCAGTCTCTGATAAGTAGCCCCAGCATTTTTCAATCCGAAGGGCATTACAACATAGCAAAAAGTTCCTCCCGTTGTGACAAAGCTAACCTTGGACTGATCCTCGCGGGCTAAGGGGATTTGATGATATCCCTGATAAGCATCCATAAGACATAACAGCTCATGTCCCGCAGTAGAATCCACTAATTGATCAATCCTCGGCAATGGATAACAATCTTTGGAACACGCTTTGTTCACGTCCCGAAAATCTACACACATCCTCCACTTGTCTCCTGCTTTAGGTACTAGAACCACATTCGAGAGCCATGTAGGGAAACTAATCTCCCGTATATGGCCTGCCTTCAGCAACTCCTCTACTTGTTTAGCTATGACGGTATCCTTCTCGGGTCCGAAATGCCTTCTCTTCTGCTTAATTGCCCGAGCACTCGGGTCCACATTTAGATGATGCTCAGCAATCTCAGGTTTTACCCCAATTAAGTCAGAGGTATTCCAAACGAACACATCCACGTTATCTATTAAGCACTCAATCACCCTTTTCCTCAATTCTGGATCCAACTTGGATCCAATGCGAGTAGTTTTCGCAGGGTGACCTAACTCGATACTCATAAATTCCTCCTCGGGGACTATACGCTCCTCCGCCTCAGACTGTCCATGTTTCCTCTTATTATTTCCTCGCTCCCCTTCTTCTCTATTATTTCCCTTGTCTTGTTTTAACTCTTGCACATAGCATTTTCTTGATGAACTCTGACTTCCTCTTACTTGTCCCACTTCCTCTCCTACTGGGAATTTTATCTTCAAGTGGTAAGTAGAGCCGTTAATGCCGGCCGACCCAATATTATATTATAGGAGGAAGGTGCATCGACTATGAGGAAGGTGATCATCTTCGTCTTTGTCTTGGACTCCTCTCCTAATGTGACGGGTAAAGACACTTGTCCTATAGGACTTATGACTTCTCCGGTAAACCCATGCAAAGAAGTATTCACTTTTTGTACAGCTATACTTCCCAATTCCATCTGTTTCAAAGTATTAAGGAAGAGCACATCTGCCGAGCTACCTGTATCGACGAAGATTCTTTGCACATTGTAGTTGGCCACTGTGGCTGAAATAACCAATGCATCCTCGTGGGGAAAATAAATCCCTTGTAAATCTGCAGGTCGGAAAGCTATAGAAGGACTCTCCTGAGTATGACTTGGATTAATGGATAACACTTCGAGTCTTCGAGCATAACTTTTTCTTGCTCGGTTAGAATCTCCACATGATGTTCCTCCCGAAATCATATGTATAGTTCCTCGGTTAGGAACATTGCTCACGGTTCTTTTCCTGGTAATTTGATTTCCTCTCTCCACTCTTTCCCCTCGTACTGCCCAAGGAACTGGCTGAAGTGCTCCTCTCCCTGGATTAACATTATTCCGAGGGAAAGGAGCACTGTTCCTTAGGTCATCGTCAGCTCCTCGCCTTACACCCATTCTTCCTTCATGAACGCTCCCTCCTCGGGTGCTTCCTCCTCGGAATACTCCTCTTCCATAAGGTCCCCCCCGACCCCTCTTCGGCATAATTTGATTCATGGCTACCTCCCGATAAGATCTCATCGGTAGGTATTGATTAAAGTTCCTCTTAGGCTGTTCCAGTGGCCTCTCCTTCCTATTGACTTCACCACCATTTTTTATTTCCTTCTTCTGTTTCATCCTCCGCGCTTCCTCCAAATTAATATATTTAGAGGCACGCCCTAGTAATTCATCATAATCCGACGGTGGCTTCTTGGCCAACGATCTGATCAGATCCCCCTCCCTCAACCCTTGGGTGAAAGTGCTGGCTAGTATTTCAGACGTCACATGCGGAACATCAAGGCATGCTTGATTGAATCTTTTCAGAAAATCCCGCAGGGACTCCTTATCCATCTGCCTGAGACCAACAAACTCAAGGCTGTTCTCTTGCAACGTCTACTGCTCGCGAATTGATGAAAGAACAACGAGCTGAATTTAGGAAAGGAATCCACTATTCCTGATGGTAATTGATTGAACCACGATTGGGCAGCGCCAGCTAGGGTAGTCAAGAACACTCTACGTTTCACCCCATCTGACAGCTGATGAAGGAGTGAAGCATTCTCAAATCGAGACAAATATTCTTCTGGATCCGTGCTGCCATCATAATTCCCCACACTTAAAGTTCTAAAATTAAGAGGCATAGGATCATCAATGACTTGAGGAGTGAATGGGGTGCTCCTCCTTGCCGAGTTAATACGACCTTCCATTTTATTGCGCATTTTTTGTAACTCCTCCTTTAAATCCTCCATTTGATGGTGCAAAGCCCTATCTATTTCATCATTTGAATGATTAGGAAAGTCTTTCAATTCTTCAGCCTCCTCCTCCGACTTCTTTATAGAGGTTGAGTCTTCCTCTTCTTCCTTATTTTCTTCCTGACAGTGGGGGGGGGGGGGTCATAAATTGTTTCATAACTTCTCCGACAGTTTTAGCAATCATCTCAGTCAAATGTTCCATGGGTATTCCTCCTGTGGGTAATACTCGTGAAACATTCTGCGATGATCCAGCCTCCCATACTCCTTCTGCTTCTGGGCATGAACGTGGGGGGGTCGTTGGTCTATCCCTTCCCGACATTGGCCCTCGCCCTTTGCTTCTAACCATTTTGCTTTGGATTCTTAATGAAATATCCTTGCTTCAACGTCTTTACTCTTTGATTCCCACAGACGGCGCCAATGATGTGACTCGTGATTTTTGAATATAAGGTAGAATAAAGTGTTAATGAAAAATAACGATAAACACACCAAGATTTTTTACGTGGAAAACCCTCAAATTGAGAGAAAAACCACGTGACCTTGTCCAGTATAAAACTTCACTATAAACGTTGATGATTTACAAGACTCTCTGGACACAAATTACAATCGGTCAATGACTTGTACGAATATTTTTGAGAAATAACAAAAAAGACCGAACAGACATAAATTTGCTCTCTTCGGAGTCTTTTTGCCCAGAAAAATCCAACACTCTCTATGATGACATATGCGGGTATTTATAGGACTGTTCCTAGTGATTGGCTCGCGGTGGATCCGGAACACGATGTCCTCTGATCGTGGCTTGATTGGAGCCCAACGTGTCCGAGAAATCCGCACCCCATTACTGCACGTTTATTCACGCCGGTTAATTTGTTGGTTACTCCCGGGTCTTACGCTAATCTTTGACCAGAAAACCGAGGAGGGTTTAGCAGCTATTCGACAAAACCCTGCTCGGTACTATCTGCTCGGTGCATTCTGTTCGGTATACGACTTGTTCGGCTCTTGAGGGGATTTTATCCGAGGAAGTCAATATGTCATATGACATCAATATATTTTTGGGTTGTATACTTAATGTATCAGTACACAGATGACACTTCGATGTACATAACCGGGCTAGGATACTATTATTTGTATTGTGTTTAAGACACAATCATACACACAGTAAAAGTATATATGCATGCACAAAGTCGCGATCTTCTCCCCTGCTCCCTCGCTCATCCCGACCATCACCTGGAAAACCGTGTGTTCGCCACCGTCCAACCTCCGCCCGACGAGCTCAACCTACCACCATGTAGCCAACTCAATGTCGCAACTTTCCAACCCCAGAATCCACGGTGAAAGCCTCGAATTCGTCGGATTTCGCCCAAACATTGAGTTCATGATTTTTACGGTTCTTCGATTTCCGTTTGATTTCTATGTTTTGATCTTAGCTTGGTTCTATTTTGCATGTCTAACACCTTCCCCTGGCCTAGACCAACATTTTCCCTCCAGCCGCCCCTGCCGCTGCCGTGGTCACCGAAAATCGTTGCATTCAGGTTCGGCTACTATTCACGAATTTTGGGGAAAACGTGTGTTTCGAATTTCCATCTTTTAATATGAAATCTAGCCTTCATTTTGAGCTTTAATTGTTGGATGATTTATGGTATGATGTTGGAGCAGCGTGCATGTCAAAAGTCTTGCTGTTGTAGCCCGATTCTTGCCACTGGGATAACTATTTTAGTGTGTAAAGGTGTGTGTGTTTGTGCTGCTGCATGTGTGTGGGTTTGAGCTAAATTCATCATTAGCTTGATGGATTCAAATGATTCACTTTGATTTGTTTTAGTTATAATCAAGAAAGTTTGATTTGGGTTAAGAAAATTTGAGTAGCAGTTACAAGTTGATAAATTCATTTGTAACTTTAAACATTGTTGAAATATTAGTTGAGTCCCTTATTTTAACTTACTTAGGGGTTTGTGTTTTTATTTGAAATTAGTTACATGAGTTTAATGCTTATAATTGGGTAAAACCGAATAAAAGAAGAATTAAACTCGTGTGATAATAGAACATGTATTGAATGATTCTAAATACTCTTAGTTAATATGTGAAATGATCTGGAAGATAAGATATGTTAGGGCCCGGTCCTAATCAGAGGTTTAATTAACACAAGATTGTTATATTGCCGTAAACAGCGGAAGATTTAGTTAAAAACGATCAAAAGTGACCCTCAAAATTTTTCGCATTTTGTTTTTAAACATTTCAGAGTATTAAAAATATATAATTCCAGTTTTTCATCTAACATGATATTCATCGCATAAGCATCACATTTAAACTTCTCAGTAAAGTAATACTTAAAATACAGATACTCGGGGCATACCCCGGTAAATTTAGTCGTATTCAAATATACTCTAACAACTACTGGGACTCAAAACATAAAACATATAGCTGAGCTCGCTCTCAAGGAGCTCTGGTATTAATCGATGCTTCATCTCGAGCATCCACAGTACATCCACTTATCATGCCCATACAACAAAGACATGACAGCCCCCCGCGAAGGGGTCAGAACCCTGTACGAGAAACAAGTAAAATCACAACAGTATGACAAAGTATCATGCGTTGCATGCCGTGCATGAATGTAAATGCATATGAGGGGTATCAAATCTCCAATATCAAGATCTCAGGAGTCCAAAGGAAGATCATCAATCAAATCATCAAGCTCGAGCAGGGCGCCGACACACTCGTCGCTACGACATCTCTCTCAGTCGAGCCATCGGCGGCCCATCATCCATCGTGTCTGGGCAACGTCAGCACACTCGTCGCTACGGCATGTCTCAGCTCACTCTCTCCGCCGAGCCATCGGCGTGCCCATCTTCTCCAGACATGCATCACAGATACCAACGAAAAGATATAGGTACCAACGAAAGAATCGATAGGATCAACATGACATGCTCAATGTCTATGCGTGTCAATGCATCATGCAATATCATAATCTCATGTGATGCATCTCAATATATCATGTCATCATATATCATCCAGTTCAATGTATCATGTAATTCACATACTGCAGTTCAACATGCCATATAGTCACATAAGTAGCAAGTAATGACAAGTAAATCATACTACGGGAACATCACATGTTTTTGCCAGACATCGTGATAGAACCGTTTTTCTATGTACCTCAAACCGTTAGTTAATTACCTGGTCATAACAGTTCCAAATACAACATAATGTCACAAAGTTGTCTTAAACTTATCAAAATAATACTCAAACTTAGACCCAAAACCAATTCTCTAAATTTCAGCCTGCGCAATAGCAGAGATCGGCTCGTAACTTGTCTGATACTTAATAAAATTACATGGGTCCAATTTAATTTAAAAGCTAACTCAAAAATGAACATTTCATCAGTTTAACTCATCTTCAAATTCGTTCATTAAGCCTAGGTAAAATGGCCAAGAACAATATGCTGGAAAAACATGACAATTCACCAATTTTCAGCCTGACCCATTTCCATCTAAAACTCGTAACAAATTCATATGACATCCAAATGACTTGAGACCAGTGGGAAAATCACGAAAACGCAAAGTACTACAGTTCATCTTTGATGTCCAGAAGCTAGCTCGCTCATCTTGAAGCTCATGCAAAGCAAATTATGTCAGTTTTAAAAATACACATACACTCTGTATTGACAGAGTGAGTAGTTCTAGGAAAAAGTGAATATCTTACACAAATAAACTCCAAATCATGTGAGGCCAGTTTCTAACAATGTATGTGCAACACGCCTACATGCATGTTCCAGATTGTGCCCCTTGTGGTATAAACATCATAACTCATTCATTTTAAGTCCAAATCGTCTCAAATTTCGGCCACATTAAGAAAACACAAATATCTATAAATTTATTTAGGACTCTAAGTCAGATTCAAAATCTAAGTAAATGAAAAAGTCGAACACATCTACTGCATGCAACATCAAATTCTGCAGATTTGTTTGACAACATGCTTTTTCAAAATCTTGCACCAAAAATTCGACCCTTACCCTCAATACAAAGTTAATAAAACTCAAGAAAAGTGTTATACCTTCAATAATCTTCAAGATTGAAGCACCAATCAATCACCATAGCTCTTTCCTAGCTTGAACTCATCCAAACTTGCTTCAAACTAGAAAATTCTTGCATCCAACTATCACCCTTGCCTTGTAGCTTCTAAATCTTAAATTGCATGTAACATGCATTCAAAATTGCAAGAGCATTTGGTACTAAAAGTGTCTGGGAATTTTGAAATTCTTGATGAGGAGAGAAGGAGGAGAGAAGCTTGTTCAAGAGAGAGAAACGGTCTTGCCAAAATGAAAAATCCAATGCTGAAAAAAAGAGTATGGGCGTGAGTTGCTAGGCAATTTGTATGATTTTTTAACTATTTGATGTATTGTGGAATCCATGTGTCAATACATCACTATCTTGCAAGATTAATGGTCCAAAATCATGTACTAAACATGAGTTAATTAATTAGTGGAATGTGTTTTCCAAGTGCCATGTGATCATGCACATGCACAAGCACTACAAACATGTTCCACTAGTTGCTTGATTCATCATAGTCCGGAACACCTTAATTCAAAGTCTGTACTATTAATTATCCGGGTTTGCTTAAACATCGTTAATCCGGATTAATTAGCATCGGGGTCTTGCAATATATAAGATTACATTGACAAAAGAAAGCTAAAATGTTCCTCACTTTCTTATATTGTGAATTAAAGAAAAGTTTAGCAAATAGATGAATATTAATGATGTTATTATATGGATTTTATAAATTAACATATGACACTGGAGCTTCACGAGCTACAAGGACGATATTCATCCTTTAGAAAAGAAAGAAATATGTATGTTGCAATCGGTAACATAAGGTATATATTTGTAGTATTTGATACATGAATTGCTGAACTTACATGAATTACGTGAAAGTATCTGTTGAGCCTTAAACGCATGGTTGTGTTTAATGCTTTAATTTATTGTTGAGCCTTAAACGCATGGTTGTGTTTAATGCTTTAATTTATCTCCAAATTATTTTTGAGTTTGATGAACAACAAAACTTGTGTTTGCTATACTAATGTGTTTACTTAGTGTACAATTTTAATGGTTAAAAAGAGAATTGATTGAAGAAAATCAAGTGTGCAAATTCTGGTCTGGATCGCCCCAGGCGATGGCAGCCAGGAAGGCATCGTCAAGCACATCTACAGAGATGATGCCGAGGCTCGCGCACAGGGGGAGTTCGCCCGAGGTGATGGCCTGATCTCCTGAGGCGATGGCCTGAACGCCTGAGGCGATCAATGCTTTGCCTGAGGCGATGGAAGATTTTGAGCAGCTGAGGCTACGTCATTAGTTTGTGAAATTGATCGCCTGAGGCGATCCATACATCGCCTGAGGCGATGCGTGCATTATGGTGACCGTTGGGGCGCGGCGATGGTGATCGCTCGAGGCGATGTCCGAGGCGATCGAGGAGTGATTTCAGCCTTATGTGTAGCAACGGTTAGTAGGAGCATTAGGGGCCTCATACACTATAAATATAGATGCTTTTGAGCATTTTGAAGATAAGAAACAAGCCTACAAACTTCAAAAAAGCTTTGCTTATTCAAATTTCATATAGCATTGCAATCTCCATACATTTGTGTTGTATTGGAGTTTGTGATTCTTTTCTTTTGTGAGAGTCTTGGTTTCTTTGTGTTGTTACACCGTGAAGGTGTTGTTGATTTATTTGTAAGGTCCTCCAACACCGACGCAAGTTGGAAATTGTAAAGTCATCAACAAGTAAAGTTGGTGCATGTGCTGTGGCTATCCTTGGAGCCCTTAAGGCCAAGAAGACTCGTGAAGAGTGTTGGTAACTCGGGAAGAGTTTTGAGTGGCTATCCTTGGAGCCCTTAAGGCCAAGAAGACTCGTGAAGAGTGTGGTGCTCGTGAAGAGCTTTGTGTACTCGGGAAGAGTTGTATTGTGGCTAACTTTCGTTCTAGTGGAACCTTGGTTGGAAGTTATCTAGCCGGGAAGAGGAGACGTAGGCGATTCATCGCCAAACTTCTATAACAAATCTTTGTGTCTGTTACCGCTTTATTTTATTACGCATTTATTTACTTCTTTATTTATTTTATTTATCGATTGACTTGAAGTCTTCCGCAGCGCAAACTCATTATTTTTGCAAACTCATTTTAAAAAGCTAAACTAGCCAATGAATCTCATTCACCACCCTCTTCGGTTCCAACAAGTGGTATCAGAGCCATTTGATTTTTGTTTTAAATCAAAAATTTTCTATGGCTAATCTAGCAAATGAGTTTGCTCAAGGTCAATCGACAAATCGCCCTCCGTTCTTCACGGGTGATAATCATGTTTAATTGAAAAAATAGAATTTCTCTATACATCCAATCCGTAGATTATGATCTATGGAAGATTATTGTGAAAGGTCCACATATTCCTTTAAAGGAAGTTGGGGGAATAAGTATTCCCGAAGAAATGGACGATTTTACAAGAGCGGATATGATTTTAATTTCACAAAATGCTAAAGCTATTAATATTTTACATTGTGCTTTAGATATGAAGGAGTACAACCGGGTCTCGATGTGCTCAACCACAAAGGAAATATGGGACAAATTTCAAATATGTCATGGCACAAACAAGTGAAGGAGACAAAGATAGACGTACTACAACTCAAATATGAGACATTTGAGATGGAGTCCGGAGAAGAGGTTGACTCGATGTTTAGAAGGCTCACCCAAATCATAAACTAGCTTGCCAAACTTGGAGAGAAGTACCCTCCAAAGCAAATATGGAGAAGAGCACTAAGAGCCTTGCCAAAGGAATGAGATGCAAAGAGGACGGTCATCATTGAATCAAACAAAGGAGAAAGTGCATCTTATGATCTTGATGAACTTCATGGCACTTTGTGACCCATGAGCTTGAAGGTCAACAAGGAAGGGAATAAAGGAGGATGATAGATCCATAAGAAAGGGGATCGCCTTGGTCAGGAGGAAAGATCAATCCGATGATGAAGAAGATGATGATGATGAAGAGATGATCTTGTTCACTAGGAAGTTCAAGAAATTCTTCAACAAACACAACAAGCCAAAGGCCTCCGGTGCTACCAAACATGATTCCAAACAAGAGGTAACTTGTTACAATTGTCAAGAAAAAGGTCATTATGCTAATAAATGTCCTAGGAAGAAGAATGAGGACAAAGGGAAGAAGAAGGCTCTTATAGCCACATGGAGTGATAGTGACTCCGATGAAGAAGAAGCAACAAATCTTTGTCTAATGGCTATTGGAGATGAAGATGATGAAGTACCATCTTATGATGAATTATTAGATGCTTATAATGAACTCATTGATTATCTTGGTAGAACCAAGAATAACAATAAATTGCTTAAGCTAGACTTGGCTAAGAAGGAAGAAGAAAATATTACTTTGAAAAATCAAGTGCATGATTTAAAGACATATTTGCCAAGTTTAGTGATAGTAGTTTAAAGATAAATGAATTGCTTGGCTTGCAACGTTGTAGCTTCAATAAAGCCGGACTAGGCTTCTGTAGCAAAACTAAAACTTTTTCAAGCTTGTTGGCTAAAGCCAAGCATAATTCTCCTACTTGCACTTATTGTTGCAAAAAATGGTCATACTAAAAACAAATGTAGGTTTGCTAAAATCCAATACCAACCTAACAAGAGGTGGAAATGGATTCCAAAGGCGTCAATGAAAGCTAACCCTCAAGGACCCAAAAATCAAATGGGTACCAAAGATCCTCCAATTGTCAATTTGATTTGTAGGGACAACAAAGGGATGGATGATGAAGGCACAAGCACTTCAAGGGAGGAGATTATCTCATTCACCACAATAGAAGAGGCGTGTGAGGTATAGGACCAATGACAAGAACGCACTCTTGTCATCAAAGGTAAATTTATTTTGTGCACTTAAAAAGAGCAATTCAAAATTCATTGGCACAAATTAATTGTGACCAATAAATAATGAAGCTCAATATTCATTAGTAGTAAAATGCATTACCCCTTAGCATATGCACATACAAATTGTTTTAATGCATGATGTATGCTTTTCCTTTTATAAGTAAGTATCTTGATATGTCTTGAATTCAAATTTGAATATGCAATGTGAAAATGTGCAATTATGTGATTAATAATTTTATTAAGTTATCAAATGATTCTTTGAGGATTTTAATGTCTAGTGGGCAAAAGTGCATGAACTCTTGGTAGAACATTTGCACATTTTTCACATTTTGAATTTATTGTTGGTTGCCTTAAACGCATGTTTGTATTCCTCTCAATGATTTAATCTTATCCTTATTACATACTTGGTGAGGAACATGTGTAAATTGCTAAAATATGGTTATGTGTCAACATATATTTATGCTATGTTTATTTAAATTTTGTACTCTTTGATTATCACAAAAAGGGGGAGAATTTTATGATAAACTTGAAGGTTAATACATGCATAGTTTGAGGGGGAGAGCTTTTGTATGCATGGTTTGAGGGGGGGAGTTGTTTGTTTAATGCTTTACTTGGTAATCTTGTTTGTGCTACGCAATTGTTAAGGGGGAGTCATGTTTACTCACATTTCATGCATATTACATATTCAAGTTTATCAAGTTTGTGATCATCAAAAAGGGGGAGATTGTTGAGCCTTAAATGCATGGTTGTGTTTATTGTTGAGCCTTAAACGCATGGTTGTGTTTAATTCTTTAATTTATCTCCGGATTATTTTTGAGTTTTGATGATCAATAAAACTTGTGTTTGTTATACTAATATGCTTACTTAGTGTACAGTTTAATGGTTAAAAAGAGAATTGATTGAAGAAAATCAAGTGTGCAAATTCTGGTCTGGATCACCCAATGCGATGGTGACCATCGCCCCAGGCAATGGCAGCCAGGAAGGCATCGCCACGCACATCGACAGAGGCGACGCCGAGGCTCGCGCGCAGGGGGAGTTTGCCAAGGCGATGGCCTGATCGCCTGAGCCGATCAATGCTTCGCCTGAGGCGATGGAAGATTTTGAGCAGCTGAGGCTACGACATTAATTTGTGGAATTGATCGCCTGAGGCGATCCATACATCGCCTGAGGCGATGCGTGCATTATGGTGACCGTTGATGCGCGGCGATGTCCGAGGTGATCGAGGAGTGATTTCAGCCTTATGTGTAGCAACGGCTAGTAGGAGCCTTGGGGGCTTCCTACACTATAAATATGGATGCTTTGGAGCATTTTGAAGATAAGAAACAAGCCTACAAACTTCAACAAAGCTTTGCTTATTCAAATTTCATATAGCATTGCAATCTCCATACATTTGTGTTGTATTGGAGTTTGTGATTCTTTTCTTTTGTGAGAGTCTTGGTTTCTTCGTGTTGTTACACCGTGAAGGTGTTGTTGATTTATTTGTAAGGTCCTCCAACACCGACGCAAGTTGAAAATTGTAAAGTCATCAACAAGTAAAGTTGGTGCATGTGTTGTGGCTATCCTTGGAGCCCTTAAGGCCAAGAAGACTCGTGAAGAGTGTTGGTAACTCGGGAAGAGTTTTGTGTGGCTATCCTTGGAGCCCTTAAGGCCAAGAAGACTCGTGAAGAGTGTGGTGCTCGTGAAGAGCTTTGTGTACTTGGGAAGAGTTGTATTGTGGCTAACTTGGAGCCCTCAAGGCCAAGATCATTCGTTCTAGTGGAACCTTGGTTGGAAATTATCTAGCCGGGAAGACGAGACGTAGGCGATTCATCGCCGAACTTCTATAACAAATCTTTGTGTCTTTTACCGCTTTATTTTATTACGCATTTATTTACTTCTTTATTTATTTTATTTATCGATTGACTTGAAGTCTTCCGCAGCGCAAACTCATTATTTTTGCAAACTCATTTTAAAAAGCTAGAGTAGCCAAGGAACCTCATTCACCCCCCCTCTTCGGTTCCAACAATATCTGTATATTTGATATATGAATTGCTGAACTTACGTGAATTACGTGAAATTACTTGGCTATGTTATTTTAATTGAATTATGAGCATTCATAGCATCTTAATTGGCATATCTATGTATGAAAATAAATGTTTTGTTAACACACATCATTTGATAAATATACATCGATACATGACATACACGTTGGACATTTCATATTGATCTCACCAATTCTTTGATATCATTTGATTATGATTGAGATCTATAGTTTCATGGGGACGCTGGACACAGTGATGACAGACAGTGTAGGTAGCAACTGTAATCACATGTGTTGTCGCCGGACCTAGACACGAGGGATGCTGGGCACAGCGATGGGGGAGTTATGTCGCACGATGCCGCCACCCTATGCTCGAGCTTGATATTTATTGATGATACCTTTCTTTGAACTCCGATTTTTGGTATCTTGACATTCAATTCATTGTGCATTACATGCATTACATTGCACTACTGCATTACATCATATATCACATTTTATACATACATGTTGTAATTACTAGAGAGTTCCATATTGGGCTTTGGCTCACCCCCAAGGGGGCTGTTGTTGTCTTTTTGTGTAGACAATAACAGGTATTACAGTTAACTAGGATCCCAAATAGGGAATGCTCGATGGAAGCCATCATGAGGTTGTTTTTTTTTTGTCTATCCTAGTCGTATGATAGTTAAATTATACCATGGTGTGTCGTGGATCGTATAACTATGTACATGAATATTTATGCAGTTCAGTCTTGAATATTTGTGGTTATCCTGTTTTTATTTACAGTTGATGGTATTATGTAAATATTTTTGAGTATGAAATGTGTGCTGGAGACTTATTGTGCATGCTATGGTATGATGTAAATATTTTTATTATGGATTATATGATGGATGTCTATTGTACATGATATGATATTATGTATTTACTTTCTGCACTTATGATATTATTATTGTGCTTTCATTTTTTTTGATATGTTCTTCGTTCGGGGAGGTTATGCAGAAATTTTTACGACACGTGTTAAAATTTTAAATAATCTTTCGTTGTTTACAATTAAATAATCATTGTGTGTTAATTAAACACTTAATTAGGAACAAGTCCTCACAATCGGTGCATGTAATTTGGTTTAATTGAAGGCGCACTTGTAGAAGTTATAGTGAAAAGTGTCCGTAAATACATTAAGTCACATCCTACGAATCATCTCTCAATGGAAAATATAGTCAATTATACCTTAGCAAAGTAAATGGAAAGCCACCCTGCTGTATATAATCCGTTTTATAATAACATTGTCCGGCACAATTATGAATTAGCTTGGTATCCTAAATAATAATGTTTATCACTTGTTAAACAAAACAATTCAAAATTGTTAAAATTAAGTTTATCACTTGTTAAAACTAAAAATTCAAAATTTACATTCAAACAATTCATCAAACATCTCAAATACACCATAATTGAAGCACATAACAATATTCATCTTTGTAATATGTGTTGACAAAAAATATTTTAATACCCAAATAAATGAATTAATGCATTCAGACACATCATCAGTAACCCCACAATTTCAAGAAGCTTCGGTCAATCATCACGCTACTTCAACGACATGGGATTCAAAATTCCGCGAAAACTTGATATCACAACATGAAGATAACATGAAGATATGTGGATCTTGAGTGTTTTGTGCGATTAGTTGGTGGATTTGGAACATGGCAGAAATTGACGAACGCGACCAGTCACCATCTTAGTATGTTGTTCGGTGCAATATTGGAGAAATTAGAGGGGTTTTTGAGCATTTGAACCGGGGAGAATGGAGATATGTACATCCGATGGTGTTGGAGAAGAATTGAAGATGGTAGTTTAGGGCTAGCTTGGTCATTGCATCCTAAATTGGACATAGTTGAAAGAACTTTTTTTGGTGAATTGGGCCAAAATAAATTACTCCTAATGATATCAGCCCGAAATTTGCCCAAAACAAAATCGGCCTAGACGACACTATTTATCATTTGATAACTATAATGTAATTTCATGCATTATTGATTCCAATTAATTGAGCTCTCCATGATGTTTTCGGGTAATAAAATTTCATTTTATTTCTATACTGTAATCTATTTTTAATATAATTATTTAAATTGTATTAACACATTTTTAAAGTATTATATAGTGAAATTTATTTTGGCTATATACAATTTTCACACCAAAAAGTATATAATATTTATACAATAATAATTTTGGTAACATACAGGTCTACTATTACAAGTGAGATAAATAAAATCACATATCAAATTTGTTTGTTTTTTATATAAGAAAAATATCATCTTTATATTTGCACAAACACATGAAATTGTACGTAACTAGAGTTGTCAATTTGGGCCAACCTGACCCAACCCGACCAACCCACTCAAACTCGTAACCAAAACGGGACAATCTATTTCGAGTTAGGCGAGCCAACCCACCAAAAAATAACAAAGTAAAAAAGTAAAAAAATATATAATTTTATTAGGTTCTAATGAATTTAAATTAGTAATAATTCATATATTTTCTATAACATTTGACCAAATAATTTAACAATCAATATCATTAATATAAATTAGGCAGACGACTAAAGTATGAGCGAAATTTATAATTAAAGAATGACCCAAAAAATCAGATCTAACTTATAAGCTTAGCCTGTGTGCCTAACCTGACCCAACCCATCTCAACCTATAACCCAAACGGGTTAACTCATTTTGATCTACTTTTAAAATGGTTGAGAAAATGTTAACTCAACCCACTCATTCTGTATAGCATGTTGGGTCATCTGACTGATCAAACCTAAATTGACAGTTTTATATGTAACATCAATTTAAAATAGGACATGTATGTTGCTTAACTAATACTTTATTGTAGATTTATTAATTAAATTAAATTAACAATATAAAGGGATAGGGTCCAAAAATAAATTGGACCGCCTTTAAGTGAATTGACCGACGTTTTGTTTTAAAGTAATGGGACCAATATTTTCCTTTTTTAACATAACCTAGATGTTAGGGATTTTGCTTGACTAATCTTGGGAATGATAATCTTCCCATGGTTCATTTCTTACGTAAATTCAGGATGTAGGCATAGTTTATAAACACTTAGAGCTGACTCTGCATTTTAGTTTTTGTATCTCCCATGGAGATTCGAACTTGTTACCCTCACATTATCCTTCAGATATTTTACGACTATTTTATACTCACGAGACAATATTCTTCTATTTCTTGTGGAGTGGGTAGAAAAATTAATTAATTGATTTTAGAATTCGCTCGGGACGGCGAACTTCATCAACAAGCTTTCTTCGAGCCTTTGGTATCAGGCAGCCTCACCCTTAGTCACTTGAATTGCTCAATCAAAGTTTGCTTCAATTGGATAATTCTTGTTGTGAATCCTCTATGAAGGAACAGAACTAGTAGGAGCTTGGTGGTACCTTGAATTTGAATTATGTATTGAATTTAAATCTTGATTTTGTCCCTGCTTTTAATTATGTATCTACTTACACTGCATTAAAATCTGTTCAAACAAATATTTTTGTATTTTTCGTTGTATGTATTTTATGGCGATGAATTTAGTAATTACTTATAACAGTAATAAAAATATATGGTTAAAATGATACAGCTACATTTTTTATTACCACGTACAAAAATGATAGTAATTGACGTGTATCGATTTCTTAAATCTATTTATTCTATTCTGACATATATTTATATGATATAGGTAACGACACGAGGGTGAATCTTTGCAAAATAGTAAAATTATTGTCATGTGATATGTGGGTCGTGGGTTCAAATCACAAAAACAATTGCATTGCAAGAGAATACTGTATATATTAGGCCCAATGTGCCCGAACCACTTGAACTCCGCGCATTACGGGAGCTTCTTGCACAGAGTTTGCCCCTTAGATAACAACAACCGTTTTTTGGATATAAATAATTCATCTGGAAAGATTTATATTGTTATGTTAAACTTATAATGACACATATTATATTGTTAAATTCTTTAATATTTTTATATATATATTGTCATTTTGTCATATTAAATTATGCTTAATCAACATATTTAACTTGAAAAAAAACTCAATCTTAAAAATAAATCTGGTTTGGTTTGGTTACTAATAATTTATGATTTAGTTTGGTTTGTTATTTAATGAAAACGATAAATTTGGTTTGGTTCCAACTTTTATTAAAAAAAAAATCGAACCAAAGTTCGAACCAAACCATCCTTGAATACCCCTGGTCATGAGTAGAGTTGAACACAAACTAACTTTAGTTTGATTTTTTATAAAAATACTCGAATTTGAGTTGGAGCTCGACTCGAGTGCTTCAACATCGATTGAACTTGAACTTACTATAACATCCTTAAATTTGTTCAAAAAAAGTGGTTACATATTAATTTATAATAAAATTAGTGACAAATTAACGATACAAATAATATTTTAAAAAAAATCTAAATAAATCACTCGAGTTCGTGTATTCAATTGTAAGACATTGAGACTCCAGCCTTAGCCGCGTGGTATCATATCCATGTCCTTCTTGAAACGACTCGAGTTTGATTTAGACGATGGCCCAAAGATATTGTAAAAAAAGCACTCTCCCACATTTCAAAAAAAATAATAAAGTGTAAGACATTAAAATTCAAGATCAATCTAAAACAATTATGCTCGAACTAGTCAAGTTCGAATCAAATTTTAGTCAGTACGTACAAGAAATTTGTTAAGGACCCGGCTCGGCCATGGAACACAGCCCGGTCATCCAAGCTTATTAATATTGCAAGGCCCACAAACCCATTTAACTTCTTTTTCGTACATACTTACTTATATTTGATATTATATAATAAATTAATATTCGATAAATTAATAATATTTATTAGATGTGATAAATTAATATAGTAACATTTTTTTAATAAAAAAAGCTCTTATACAGCTCCGTATACAATGCAAATCATTTACTTTTATTTGCTAAAACTATATAAAAAAATTAAATATCATATATTTTTAAAAAACATAATTCTATGTTTACTCGTTTTCCTTAAAATGTATATCTGTCTGAATCTTTCCATGACTTTTCTTGTTGCATTCAAAAGTTCTAGATCAGGTGCCAAATAACTCCAGACAATATAGAGGATCCACCCATGTCCGCAACTGTTTTGATTTTGAATATTATTATTGTTAGGATCAAGTTCTTACCAATAGGCCAAAAATTATAGTTGTGAGCATATGCACAACTCTGTCTCTTTATTATTTTGTTATAGCGAAAAGCCTCATACTAAGAGATGGATTGACATGAAGGTTTGTACCTACTTGGATGTCAATTTATGAGACTTGTCATGTCTTAGTCAGGGTTTGTACCTACTTGGGTGTCAATATATCGGTCTTATCATGTCTTAGTCAATATAGACCATACCGTCTACGAACACACAAAAGAATCGTCAAGTGCTTTGTACAAACACTCCAACAATCATATTGCATCGATGTATTAACTTCAACATAATTTAATATATATTTTGTGTAGTGCCATCTTGGAAACAAGCCTCACTTGTTGACTAATGTTTGATAGTCTTCTTTCCTTTTCTTTTCTAGTTAACGCGACATACCAAAGTTTTATCATTTCACATAATTGAGGCCGAAAAAACCTAGAAAGATGTACAAAACAAGGAACTGTTTTTTAGTTGCATTCAATTTTTTTCGCATCTCGAGTAGTGCTAGGGTGCCACATGCACCCTTCGTTTGGATTGGCGACCTTTGACGAATAGATGCAACTTTTCATGAAAAATCTCCTCCAAATATTGTCCTTTAATCATGTCTTATGGACTAATATATAATAACATCCCACTTGAATTAAACACAAGTTTTTCTAATGATTAACACAAAACATAAGAGAAAATATGAATTTGAAAAGTGCATTTGCATCCATCTTCATATCTTGTTCTTGAGAAAGGGAGTTAGCAACATTTGTGTTTTGTAAGGCTTGTGATTTGTTATGCTATTATCACAAGTTGAAGTTGTTGTATCTTGGGAGAAGATTGTCGGATTCCGTAAGTATCGTGAGCGGGACAAAATCTGTCATGACCCGAAAATTTTATATGATCATGCATATACATCATGGCATATATGAAATTATTCATAAGCATAATTGCATATATTTTGATATTTGATATGTGCATTACAAAGTATAGAGGTTGTGAATATAATAAATTTGACGAATAATACAAAGAATATATATATATATATATATATTATTATTATTATAAAAAGATTAATAATAATAATAATAATAATAATAATATATATATTGAATAGATTTGAATAAAGTTTATGATATTGATTAAATTTAGTAAACATAATATATATAATGAATAGTTGAGAATTATTGAATAAAACTGATTAGAAATATTGAATATATATACGTTGAATAGATTAAATATTGAATAAAAGTGAATATATATTGATGTCATATGACATATTGACTTCATCGTGTAAAATCCCCCAAGAATTGAACAAGTTATATACCGAACAGGCAGACACCGAACAAATAGCACCGAGTAGGGTTTTACCGAACATCTGCTAAACCCTCCTCGGTTCCCTGGTCAAAGATTAGAGGAAGACCCGGAGATAACCAACAAATCAACCGGCGGGAATAAACGTGCAGTAATGGGACGCGGATTTCTCGGACATGTTTGGCCCCAATTAAGCCACGATCATAGGAGATCGTGTTCCGGATTTTCCTCGAACTAATCATCGGGAACAAGCCTATAAATACTCACAGATAGTCTCATTGAAAGGGGTTGGATTTTTCTATGCAAAAAAGACTCCGAAGAGAGCCTATTTACTTATGTTCGGTCATTTTCATCATTTTTTTCTAGGATATTTTTGTAGAGTCATTTGACAAGTGTAAGTCGGGTCCCAAAAGTCCTGTAATAAAAAAAAGGGTGATAGTGAAAATTATACTGGACTAGGTCCCGTGGTTTTTATCTCAATTTGAGGGTTTTCCACGTAAAAATCTTGGTGTGTTCATTTTATTTTTCGTAAATACTTCATTCTACCAAACACTTAAAATAACGGATCACATCATATATATATTGAATAGATAATGAATAAATGGTAAAAAGATCAATAATAATATCTATATGGAATATATTTAATCTATTTACTAAATGTCAATGCAGTGAATAGATGTTCAGGAAAATACTCAAATAAAAAAAAGAGAAAAAAAACGATGAAAATACACGTTCTTGGGGCTGAAGAATTAGAGGATGAGTCACACTTTAAAACACCAATTATATTCCTTTTCTTTACAGCAAAATTTACTCAATACTTTGACTACGAAAAAAATATATAAAAAAATAATAATAAAGAAGCCCTTATCTAAAAATAAAAAAAGAGGATTAGATTTAAAGAAATATTCTAACAAGTCTAGGGTGATTCTAAAGCAATCTGTTTCTAAGTCAACTCACAAGATAAAAATGAAGTAAAATTAGATTCTATTTTAATGTGTGTGGCAATGGTCAATTAAACTTCTTGTTTAACCGAATTAAATAGAATAATATGTATATTTCAAGGTGTCTCATGTAAATAATTATTGGTTAGAATACTTTTCATGCTCTATTATTATTAGTAAATTAAATTTATATATATGATTGAAGAATATGATTACAATATAATTGAATTAATGATGATGAATCATTAGTAAATCAGAACATGTCATCCTTATCATGTATAATTAAACATATGCTATTGCATTAACTTATAGGTCAAAATCTCGAAAAAGGTGCAGATACGACAAATTAATCAAAATCATCGAGATATAAGCAACAATTTGTGAGTATATCCTTATAACTTGGCATTTAACTTTATATGAGTATGTGATTGTGTTATATGAGTACCTTGAATTGGTGAATGGATTGAGATGAATACAATATGATGTACATGAACTAATTGAGTTCTTAAATGTACATGTTGGGAAGTTATGTTATACGATCTATATGATTACGATGTTATACATATGATTATGCCATGTGCATTAATAAGAGATTAAAGAGCTCTGTTATGGCCGCTAATGACCTTGAACCATGTGTTATTACATTCTGAGTACGGTCAGAATTATAGAATCAAAGAATACAAATCCCGAGTTCATTGAACTCATGGTGATTATACAGTACAGAATGACATGGCCATATCGTGATCACGAATTGTTCTTTGTATTAATTGGTTCATAACAGAATACCAATACCGGCATACATGTGCATCATTTTGTTTTATACGAATCATATGAATTGATGTACAGATTATGATGAATCATGTGATTATATTCATGTGCTTATGTGGATATGAATTATATGCTTATGTGATGTTAAATACTGCGTTATTTGAATATGCTCATTGAGTTTGCAACTTACCCAAATGCAGATGTTGTTTTTCAGTTGCTGTAATAAAAGTTGACTCTATAAAGTGTTTCTACGTATTTTGGAAGTCATGGATCCAAGGTTGGCTTGCTGACTCTAGTCCTTCTCCCTCAGCTCATCATTTGCATATACTGTATAGGTTTTTGGTTGGGTTGTGAGGGGTACAACCTTTGTTATTTTTGTGGCATACATATCTCTATAAGCCTTGTAAATTATAATATTATAAATGTCTTGATTGGATGATATGAAATTTCAAGTTCCGCTGTTATTAAATCGTACGCTATAGGCATCATGTGTATGTATTATGTGTAAGGTGTGTTACAAAATTTTATTAAAGACATAGTATAGAACACTTGCCTTGACTTGATCATATTGCCAGCATCTTGTTTACTACCCGCTGGAAGAATCCAATATTTATTTTTGTGAAAAATGTCATCAACATCCACAAACGCTCCTGCGACACATTGAGAAAAGCCATCAAAGTTAAATGGCACAGACTTCAAGAGGTGGCAACATAAAATGCTTTTCTATCTCACTACCTTGCATTTGCCAAGGTTTTTGAAAGATGATCTTCCTACGATTGCAGGAGATGAAAATGATTCTCGAGTGAGGGCTCCGGTAGATGCATGGAATCAAAGCAATTTTCTATGCAAGAACTACATCTTGAGTGGTCTTGATGATACACTATACAATGTCTATTGTCAAGTCCGAACCGCAAAATAATTGTGAAATTTACTTGAAACAAAATATAAGGTGGAAGATGCCAACCTTAGGAAATTCATCGTTGGGTGCTTCTTGGTTTTCAAAGTGTATACTTGAAATCTGTAGTGAGTCAAGTGCAAAAACTTCAAGTACTTTCACACGAAATTCATGTGGAATGAATGAATCCAAGTTGCGGCCTGGATAGAGAAACTTCCTCCGATGTGAAAGAATTCAAGAATTATCTGAAACACAAAAGTAAGGAAATGAGACTCGAGAATTTGATTGTTCAACTACGGATTGAAGAGGATAATCGGAAGTCAGAAATCAATTTGAACAATATGAGTGCAAGAGCTAATATTGTAGAATCAAACAATCATGGAAAGAAAAGGAAATACCTGATTGGCCAACATCAAAGGAACGTTAAAAGATTCAAGGGAAATTGCTTAAATTGTGGGAACAGAACCACAGAAAAAAGGATTGTCGTGATAAAATAGACAATAAGAAAAAAGCTAAGGATAAGATCAACGTAATTGAATATGAAAAGATGTCAGACGAATTCTCATATCAAAAAAGCAATTCTATTGGTCAATCACATCATCAGTGCCAGACTTGACGAAAATCATTATGTATTGTGGAAATGACGAAAGGCTTCCTACAAATACTTAAAAGCATTGGGGTGCCTGACTAAAGTAAGTCATAACAAGCGCCAAAATAATGACATGAAATATTTTGACAAATTATTTTGTCAAAAAGATTAAAGTTATCGAATGTGAGAAATGTGACACACTGAAGCATATGCAATGGTATGCTTGTATATTAATGATATGCTCATAATGAGAAGTAATATAGAGATCATCAAAATGACGAAGAACATGTTGACAAAACATTGGCGCAACAAATGTCATACTTGGAATGAAAGTTTCCGAGACAAATTCTCATTCTAGTTTCAATTTTTTTAATCTTTGCTCTTGAAATTCAATTTGCAAGAAATAAAATCCTAAACTTGAATTTTCTAAGAATCATTGCACTTACAATTTGAATGTGAATTTAAATTGAGAATTTCTACTAGTTTGAATTTTTGTAAGAAATAGCACTTAAACCCAAGTTGACAAGAAGTTAAACCTTGAATTTGGATTTGTACGTTTGCAACTTTTAGAATTCAAAACTCGAGATACCCTACTGTATAAGAAGGATACTGTATGACCCCAACTTCTAATCCTGTCATTTGTGTGTTATATCGTCATTCGTGTATACATCAATGTTCAACCTCGGGAAACTCTCAAGTAACTATCATAATTTAAGGTACGACTTCTATAAAATTTTCAACAAAATCTCCCCATAAACCCGATTCCCATTATGAACACAAATCAATTGTATATACACATCATAATGCACTACACATCATAATACATTATGCCTCCCAAAATACAATACACATAACCACCATAATATATGAGAGACTTCAAGAAGTTACGTAAACCATATACACATATCCACGATGCTCGCAGATGAGCATTGAACAAATGAATCTGTATCTACTTGCATAAATCACATCACCCTATACCAATAATGGCACCACACTCCTGGGAGCATTCACATTCAATAGCTCGAACTCATTTCCAGAACCAATGACATACTTGTTTTACATGTTTCAACAGAAACAGTCCCCACACGGAGTGAGCATACAAACCATAATCACAATATCCACAAATACACAATAATGATATACATAATATTGTGCTGTAAGTTCAGAAAATACTCCCTGAATATACAATAACCATATGAGACATCCCACGCAGTTCCTGTTCTCACAATATCCATAATCATCAAGTCTAAAATCAATAGTAATCAAATCATCATAACAAAGATTTATTGTAATCGCATACATCTCATTTATCAATTTACTAATTATATATCATAATATCACATCGCTCGCTCAATAGCGGCAACACTATAACCCATCACACACTCAACAACGGCGAGACTATAATCCATCGCACACTCAACAACGGCGTCTCATAATCCATCGCAAGCTCAATAGTGGCATCACAATAATTCAAAGCACCATTCATTGGTGATCTCAAACACCAGTCAAAATGTTACTCACAAATATGTCAACAAATAAAATCTTCAAGGCGTGTACGTTTTTACACATTAATTCAAACACAACCACATAATATTTATTAAACACAACAATAATATATTTACATATGCTCGTACGTCACACGTACTTTAAAGTCGACAACGTGATTAAGTCATTCTTGACAACCGGAGGCTCGTGAAGTATCTTATTGAAATTTCAATTAAATATTAATTACACATCAATAGCTCTCAACATTAATATCATTTGTCGTATAGTTTCTTCATGCCTTTTGTCACAAACAATCCAATTTTTCGCTCTCTGTATACTACACAACAAGCCAATCATACTTTGTTCATTGAGTTATCAACTAACTCAAGTATGCATCATCTATACATTTCTAAGGTTCTTCATTTAGCACCTTAATTCATTGTTCAAGATTTCCTTAGAATATCATAATCATCATAAAAATCATCCATAAAAACACATCTCAAAATTCCCCAAATTACCAATTTTCCAAACTTTTCAGAGTTGCGATCTATCGCTCCAAGGGCAAGCTATCGCGCGATGCCGAAACTAATTAGCCAAAATTTTGCGACTAGCGATCGCTCCAATCTTAGCAATCGATAAGTGACACTGTTCATCGTCACAAAATTTTTATTTAATTCGAGCGATCGATCGATCACTCCTTGCTTACCGATTGATCGCTAAGCCCTATTTCAACGAGAAACCACCATTTTCATACATTCCTTCCATTGAACACATGTACAACACAACATACATTCAATACTTCAATATCCATACATATAAACACGATAATACATTTCATTTCTCAACTACAACAACAAACTCACTCATAGAGCTGTCAAAACGGGCCAGCACGATCCAAACGGGCTGGCCCGCCTCTAGGTGGGTTGGGAAATCCAAACAAACCTAACCCTAGGTGGGCCGCTGGTTGGGGCGGGTCAACCATTCGAGAATTAAAAAAAACTTCAGAAAGGCATAAATCGAATCCTAAAAAACGAAAGTCATGTCTGATGTCTCACTGCCAGTTTGCCACATCCACAAAATTAAAAAAAACTTCAGATATAAATTGATTCACTACGATAAATACCAACAAATACCATATACAGTCACAAAACCAACCATCAGTACAAGCAACCTGCAAACATTTCAAAATCCAACCAAAACTAGTTTCCAAATCATGATATCATTTCCATATTCTTCTCATCCTCGGTTATTTTTGCAAGAGGCTCGGCCTCTACTCATTTGGTGAAGTACTCAACCGCGATCAGAAGAAATTTTCTTTCAACATTTATGCTTCTTCATGATTGTAAGTGCATTGCAAGAAATGGACTGAGAAACCCCTTTTGAACAATTTTCCATCGATCAGTACAAACCGATCTCCATTCTCTTCACCCGAGCTGCTGCTTTCGGATAAAAAGGCATGACCTTAGTTTTCAAGAATTTAATAATCTGTTCTCGCCAATCCCCCACAATCCATGGAACATATTCATTATGCTATTGATAGATATATGGGAGATCAAGAGTTCATGCACCAGTACATTCTTGTTCTTCCACTCATGAATTGAACTAGCCAGTTTAGCCAACTCATCAGCTAGGCTATTTTCTTCTCAGGGTATTTGTGTTAACTTTATTTCTTGAAATGGACTCATCAGTGCCCGAGCAATTTTAACGTACCTCTCCAACTTTTCTTATTTAACTTTATACATACCATTGACTTGCTGTCCCACGAGCATGAAGTTCATGAATGTTGGTATCTTCTGAGCTCCATCGTCCAATGCTACTCGAAGACCCGATAAGAGAGCCTCAAATTTAGATTCATTATTTAAGGAATGAAAAACGAACTGAATGACTACTTTTACCTCTTCTGCTGATAAGAATTATACATGCACCACTTCTGAGCTGAGTAGCCGACTCATCCATATAAAGATTCATTTCTTTCTCTTCGGGTACATGAGTCACTTCTACAGGAAATCTGATAAAGCTTGAGCCTTGATGGTGTTCGAGGTTGGTAAGTAAGGTCGAACTCACTTAGTTCGGTATCCCATTTTACCATTCGTCCTGATATTTCTTCCTTGGACAATAATTTTCCCAGTGGAGTGATGGTTACTACCACGATAGGGTGAGATAAAAAATATGGATGAATTCTCCTGGCTGTAGCTATGAGAGCTAAAACCAACTTTCAACCTCGGGGTATCTTTGTCCGGCTCCTTGCATGTTCGAATCACATACTACACTTGTAGTTGTTGCCCTGACTTCTCTTTGACTAAGACTGAACTGATGACCTCATTAGCCACAGATAAATAGACGATGAGAGTCTCATTATGCTTGGGTTTATTCATCAACAGTAATTGAGCTAGATTCAGGGTGTTCGTGGGCCGGATCGGACCGGATTCGGACCGGATCCGACCGGTCCCGGACTCATTTTTTGTGGAACCGGACCAATCCGGTTCTGAACCGGATTGGTCCGGTTCCGGTTCCATGGCTAATGCCATGGAACCGATCCGGTTCGGAACCACGGTTCCGATTTGCCGGATTGGACCGGGTTAAACCGGTTCCAACCGGAACCGGTTTGGCCAACCTTTTTTTTTTTTTTTTTCCAACTCAAATCGTAAAGGAAATATATCATTTATTGAATATGGAAAACAACATAAAAGATACATCATTTGAAATTCATAACAAAAATACATTACTCATCATAATTTATAAGTATAGTCTTGGCCAATTCTTCTTCTTCTTCAGAACTTTCATTGCAGAACTCGTCGATTCCTCCTTCTCTCTTATTTCTTCTCTCAGCATCGAACCAATCTCTTAGCAGCGTAAGCATGCACAATGATTCTGCTTGTAGAGAAACTCTAAAGTCTCCAATGAGCCGAGCACAAGTTGAAAATGCCGACTCTGATGTAACACTGGATGTTTGGACTGCAAATACATCTCTAGCCATTTTGGCTAAGACTGGATATTGTCTTGCGTTTGCTTTCCACCACTCTAGTACGTCAAAATTTTCATCTGTAATGAACATTTGACCCAGGAAGAACTGCAACTCATTTGAAGAGGTAGATGACACTCCGCTTCCTCTCTGCTTCTTTCTTCCAAGGCTCCGCAACAGATTAATCCCTCCGCTTCGTGACTGACTAGCATCTTCTTCTTCTCCTCCTACTACACGCGCCGATGAGCTCTGTCCCTGTTCACTATGGTACAATCCAAACATATTTTGGAGAGAATGCATGATTGACGTCTTTTGATCGTCAACATCCTTATCCAAAAACGTACTGTAATATTCAAAGAAAGTATCGAAAGATCCTACACCCTGACTTGGGTCTAACAATGTAGATATACAGTGCACGTGTGGAATTTGTTCCCAATATTTTTTAAACTTCTCCTCCATACGATAAACGAACGACATCAACTCAATATCATCTCTAAATTCAATAAATTTGCAAAACATGTTAAATACAAGTGGTAGAAAATAATGAGAAGTAGGATTACAAACACCGGAGAAACGATCTGTTGCATCTTTAAAGGTTGATAACAAAGCAGTTAAATTTTTAACAAAAAACCAATCCTTATCAGACAATAAATAACTTTCATCACTTTCAGGCATTTGATAAGAGTTATAAAAAGAAGTTAAAGCATCTTGATAAGGTAACATCGATTCTAACATTTTGTGCAAAGAATTCCATCGACTTACAATGGGCGGTGGAAAAAGAGTAAACCGAAGGTTCTGACTTGCACACGTATGTTTCCAATCATGTTTAATGCGTGATTGTCGTATCCATTGACAACAATTTTTAAGTTTGTCTATGCTACTACATTCAGCATCTTCATAACCATCTTTTACTGCTAAATTAATTATATGGCATGCACATCTAACATGGAAAAAAACACCATTAAGCATTGGTCGTAAATATATTTTAAGTTCACGCATTGCCGCGTTATTATTTGAAGCGTTGTCAAGTGTAATCGAACAAATTTTATCCGCAATTCCATAAAATCTACAAACATTAACAATATATTTAGCAATTTGGGAACCAGTATGTGCAGATTTTAATTCATCCAGTGACAAAATTCTTTTCTGCAAACACCAGTTATCATCAATCCAATGACCAGTAATAACAAGAAAAGAAAGTAATGCGGTATTCGTCCAAATATCAGTTGTTAAACTTAATCTGCAGTTAATAGAAGAAAGATGATCAACTAAAGTCTTACGGTAATCAAGAAACACATCGACAATATTTCTTTTCAAAGTATGCCTAGAAATATGTCTAAAACATGGTTGGATACCAGAAGAAAATTCAACAAAGCCATCTTTTTCAGAAAACAAAAAAGGAAGTTCGCATCTTACAATAAAACGAACGAATAATCTTTTGTTCATTTCCGGTGTTAAGATAAAATTAGTGCCAGACTGAGGATTAATTTGAAGTTGGGTTGGTTCTCTACCTAATGGTTGTAAAGTAACATCATCAAAATTATGTTTTTTAACTAGATGTTTCTTAAAAGTTCCGGTACCGCCAGCGGAACCACCTGTTTTATAATTATACGTGGTTTTACATATTTTACAAATAACAACAGATTCGTTTGTACCTGGTTTTGTCTCGACGTCAATAATGTTCCCATACCTTGCTTCGTTTGGGACGGTTACTCGTGCGACTCGAAGCGGCAGTAGTCGCGGATGACCCGCCAGGGGCCGGATTTTGGGGGGCCGCCGGTTCTGCAACGTGTTCCGCTTCTTCAACATCATAAGCATTATCAAACTCGGCAAATATATCATAATTTTCTTGGAATAAATGTGGATTTGAGGCACCACCACGACCACCACGACCAGTAGAAGAAGATGCCATCGTATTAGTGGAAATATGGAAAAACGAGATAATTGTAATCAAGATTAGGATTGTAAGAGTAAGAGAGTTGGAGATGAAAAATTGAAGAGGAAAAATGAGGTATATATAGAAGCAAAAATTTTTTTTTTTAAAAAAAAAAAATTTTTTTTTAATTAATCCGTTGCCCAACGGCTAAAATAGCCGTTGGGCAACGGCAGTCCGTTGGCCAACGGCTACAATGCCGTTGGCCAACGGAACCCTCCCCATTTTTTTTTTAATTTTTAACCGGTTCCGGTTCCGGTCCGGAACCGGAACCGGTGGAACCGGAACCGCCGGATTGGCGGTTCCGGACCTATGGAACCGATCCGATCCGGGCAAAACCCGGATCGGATTCCGGTTTATAACCGGATCAACCGGTTCCGGTTTGGAACCGGAACCGACCGGTCCGGTTCCGGACCGGTTCCGGTTGATCCGGACCGTTAACCACCCTGAAGCTAGATACTCTTTCAAATCCTCAAAAGCTTTTTGGCATTGATCATTCCACTCAGATCGAGCTCCTTGCCTTAATGCCTTCAAAATGGTAAGCACCGGTCAACTAATCGGGATATGAACCTACTTAGAGTGGCTATGCGTCCTGCTAATCTTTGTACTTCATTCAGGGTCCGAGGATGATTCATATCTTGAATCACTATTATCTTCTCATGATTGGCTTCAAAACCACTCTCAGTGACCATGTACTCCAGAAAGTTCCCACTGTGTATTCTAAATGTGCATTTAGCAGGATTTAATTTCATTCCAAATCTTCGTAAAATGCCAAAGACTTCCTCCATGTCACGGACTAGATCCAATGCCCTCTTACTCTTGATGAGGACATCGTCTACGTATACTTCTACGTTCCGCCCAATCCGATCCTTGAATATATTATCCATCAATCTTTGATAAGTGGCTCCTGCATTTTCCAACACGAAGGGTATGAACACTTAACAGAAGGTTCCTCCTGCTGTGACAAAACTGCTGTGACAAAACTGACCTTCGATTGATCTTCTGCGGCCAAAGGGGGGATTTGTTGATATCCCTGATACGCGTCCATCAAACAGAGCAGTTACTGTTCGAATACTAACTGATCAATCCTCGGGAGAGGATTTGTTATCCTTAGGGTAAGCCTTGTTCACACCTTGGAAATCAACACACATCTGCCACTTACTCCTGCCTTCAGCACAAGAACCACGTTTGAGAGTTACGTGGGGAAACTGATTTCCCAAATGTGGTCATCTTTCAACAATTCACCCTCCCGATGAGCAATGATGGCATCCTTCCTCGGCCCAAAATGTCTCCTATACTCTCGAGCATCAGGCTCAACGTTGAGGTGATGTTCAACGACGTCTGGACTTACTCCCGTCAGGTCAGCAGTACTTCACACAAACACGTCAATGTTTTTGTTCTAGCATTCATCACTTTTTCCTTCAATTTTGGATCTAACCGAGAACCCACTTTTGTTGTATTATTCGGATGGCCCAGCTCAATCGTGCGAAAATTTCAACTGGAGCTATTCGTTCCTCGGCCCTTCAGCCTCCTCTTTCCTCCTTTTACTACTTGCTCCTAGGTTCTCGTTCTCCCTCTTTCTTTTCGTGTTTCAACTTCTGAACGTAGCATTTCCTCGAGGAACTTTGATTACCTCAAACCTGTCTGACCTCCATCCTGAAACGTACTTAGGGCTGGTAGGCCCAAAATTATGTTGTACGAGGAAGGAGCATCTACTACCAGAAAATTAATCATCTTTGTCTTTGTCCTTGGTGTCTTGCCTAAAGCAACTGGCAACGAAACATGTCCCACCGGACTTATAACTTCTCCAACAAATCCATGTAGAGAAGTATTTACCCTTCGCATGGGCATGCTTCCCAATTCCATCTAAGCCAACGTATTTAAGAAAAGCACATTGACCGAACTTCAGTATCAATAAAGATTCTTTGCACGTTATGGTTGGCCATTTAGAAGCCCTTCCTAGCTACCCGTCATAATCAGACGACGTTTTTTGGCCAGTGACCTGAACAGATCTCCCTCTTGTAGCCCTTGAGTAAAGGCACTGACTAGTATCTCTGATGTGATATAAGGAACATCGAGGGAAGCTTGATTGAACCTTTTCAGAAAGAGCCGAAGCTACTCTTTCTCCAATTGTTTAATACCGAACAAGCTGAGAGCTATTCTTTTGCAACTCCTGTTGCCCACAAATTGATGTAATAACAACGAGCTTAATTTCGGGAATGTATATATGATCCCTGGAGGTAATTGATTGGACCAAGAGTGAGTTGCTCCAGCTAGGGTGGTCAGAAAGGCCCCGCATTTCACCTCATCCGTGAGTTGATGAAGGAGTAAAGCATTCTCGAATCGCAACAAGTATTCATCGGGATCTTTGCTGCCATCATAATTTCCACATTTAAGGTTCAGAAATTATATGGTAAAGGATCGTTGAGAACCTCGGGTAAAAATGTTGTGCTCCTTCGGACAGAATAGATCCGACCTTCCATCTGGTTGCACATCTGCTGCAACTCATCCTTATATCCTCCATCCGATGGTCCAGGGTTTTGTTACTTTTCTCTCCCATATGGCTGGAGAGATCTTCGGTCTCTTTAGTCTCCTCTCCTTGTTCTTCCGAAGAGGCATGTCTTCTTCTTTACTTGTTCTCCCTTTCTGGGGTGGGGTCATAAATTGTTACAAAACCTCCCCACGGTTTTCGCAATAACACATGTAAAAAAGTTCCCGTGGTACTCCCATGGTAGGAAATACCTGATGATCAGTCTGAGGAGGATTGTTATGCGATGATTCTACATTCTCCTCCTCTGCTTCACGTGATGGAGATGAGTATGAAGGAGGTTTGGGACATACCCACTTGAACTCTGTCCTCGACCCTTGCTTTATGCCTTTTTTTTTTCTCTTTTTCTAAAACACTTTCCTGTTTCAATGTCTTAACTCGATTTTCCCACAACATCGTCAATGATGTGATCTGTTATTTTCTGTGTATGGTTAAGTAAGTGTTACAAGAAAATAAATAAAAGACACCACAATTTTTACGTGGAAAACCTCCAAGACGAAGGAAAAACCACGGGACGTTGTCCAATATAATTTCCAATATGAACTTTGATTTGTTACAGGATTTTGACACAATATTGGAAATAAAAATAAAGACTTTAAGCAAAACATAAGAATAAAATACCGAACAAATAGTGTACTGTATTTCTTTGCGGTATTTCTCTTGCTCAGAAAGTCCAACCTGTTGAAATGGCACCATGGGCTTGTATTTATAGTGCTGAATCTGGGAGTTAATGCACATCTAATACGGGACACGATCTCCTCTAATCATGGTGTACTGGCTCAAGACGCGTCCGAGAAATTCGTGCGTCATCAATGCACGCTAGTCTACATTCATTGATGTCAGTTATATACGGGTCTTCCGCTACAGTTGACAAATAAGCCGAGCAGGTATCGACAATGCTCGAGTAACCTGTATTCTGGACTCTGTATTCAGGGTATTTCTTGTTCGGCACCTGTATAAGATTTATTCTATAACATCATCATATTTATATATATATATATATGTATATATATATATATATATGTTTATATATATATATATATGTATTATGTTGTTACTTGTTAGGCATGTGTCATATCATCTTAACAACAATAATAAAGTTTTTAATCCCAATTGATTGTGGTAGGCTAATGAGTCATATCTTTATGTTAATGTATCATATCATTGGCAACATTTAGGCTTATAAATCGGCTTAAAGAAAATGAAGGATGGCTAGGTGTTAATATTCCTTTGGCCACACCAAGCTAGCGAAAAAGTTGAAAAAATAAAGTATGTGTTGGTGTCTCTCCATTACTATGGGTCCTTTGGTTGTGGTCCTTGATTCTTTTTTTTTTGTTTTCCTTAGCCAATATAAATTTAATTACTAAATAGTTGTGTCGACTATCACTAATAACTATTAACACAAAATATTGCTAGATTTATGATAATTAGATTATTGTGTGAGTTAAATTATTTGAAGGGAGAAATACAAAAAAAACATATTATAGTTTGGTCTAAATTTCAATTTGCAATCATTATTTGTGAAATTACAGTTTACATCATCAATTTTTATAAATTGTAACACTTTGTATCATTTTGACTCGATTTAGTATTTTTATTGAAGATTCATCGTCATATTCTAAGTTTGAGGATATATGACAATGATGTAATACATCAATAAATCTTCGATAAAAATACGAAATCAAGTTCATTTGATGTAAAGTGTTACAATTCGTGAAAGTTGAGGATGAAAAATGTTGGGAAGATTTCTAAGTTTTGGTGATTACAAACACCTACTGGATGAAGACATCTACCGGGTGAAGACACCTACTGGATGAAGACATCTACCGGGTAAAGACATCTACTGTATGAAGTCTGTCAACTGTCCAACTGACGTCTACTGGATTCAAGAGTATAACTGTATACTGAAGCCACAGAACCAGAAGAAGTGAATTCAGCAGCAGATCTAAAATACCAGTTGAAGTAAGTACAACTGAATCTAACAAAGGTACAACAGAACGACGGGCACTACGAATTCATCGCCACTAATTCCGTCAGATTCAAAGAGCCGGTGCTGAACAAAAATGGAAGGAAGATAAACCTCATATGAAATGAGAAAGGAAACAGATTCTATGCAAAACTTTTCATACAAAGAAAGATTACCGTTAGACAATGATATCTATAAATACAGCATCTGGAAGAATGAAGAAAGATGCTGAATCCTCCGATATAAGAATATTCAAAAATATCAATCAGTGAAAGATACTGAAGTTATATCTCTCTAAAGATTCAGCTAGAGCAGAAGTCCACTGATATATAAAAGATCAAGTCAAACTGGTGTACTGATCAAAGACAATTCAAGAACACTCGAAGCTTACAAGTGTAATACTTATTCAAAAGAGTGTTAGAAAGTATAATTGTAAATATATCATAAACTTTGTGTTGCTAGGAGTTTAGGCTAAAGCTGTGTGAAAGCCTACGAAGGTTGTATACTATAAAGTGTAAACCAAAGTCTTCTATTGTATCCTTCCTGCAAAGGAAGAAGGGGAGACGTAGAAGCGTTGTGCTTCGAACTTCCAGAAACAATCTCTGTGTTATTTACTTACGTATTTTTGTTTACTTTAGTTCACTCACAAGTGCAGTAGACGTATTCCGCACTTTACTAAGTGTCTGCTGACTTGCACATTGGATTGAGAAGCTACTGCATTACCTTACAGTTTGCAGTAATCAGAAGAAGAATTGAATTTGAGGGTAGTGTTTATTCAACCCCCCTTCTAAACACACCTCCGATCCTAACAAGTGGTATCAGAGCCAAGTTCTTCTCAATCTTGAGATATACTAAAGATCAGATGGCCTCATTCAGCAAGGTTCCTATCTTCAAGAAAGACGAATAGGATGATTGGAGAATCCGTATGCAAGCACATCTAAGTGCTCAAGATGATGATATGTGGTATGTCACTGAAGGACCCATGAAGATCATGAAAATCAATACAGCTGCTTCTATCACAAGTGGTGATCCACAAATGGTAGAAAAGGGCAGATCTCAATGGTCAAATGAAGAAAAGAAGAAAGCCAATCTGGACAACATTGCTAAGGACATTTTGTTCAAAACTTTGGACAAAAATATGTTCAACAAAATAAAAATGTGTTCCACAGCTAAAGAAATCTGGGAGAAGATTGCCCAACTTTGTGAAGGAAATGATCAAACCAAAGAGAACAAGCTCACTGTGGCATTACAGAAGTTTGAGCATATCAAGATGATGAATGGAGAAACTCTCAACGAGTACGATGAAAGAGTGACCGGAATAATTAATGAACTCAGCAGTCTGGGTAAGGAGTTACCCAACAGAGAAGTCACCCTCAAAGTAATGAGAGGTCTCCCAAGAGAATGGGATGTCAAGACAATTGCTATGAGAGAATCAAAGGATATCAACAAGATAGATCTGCATGACCTGTTTGCTGATTTAAAAGCTTATGAATTCGAATTAGGTATTCGGGTTGAAGATGAACCCAGTACCAGTCAGCCTACCAAAGCTCTCACTGCATCGGAGTCCATATCTACTGCTACAGAGATGACTCCAAAAAAAATATGTAATGATGCTATGGCAATGTTCGTAAAGAAATTCGGGAAGTTCATGAAGAAGAATCAGAAATCATATCCACGAAGGCAGAGCTTCAAAGGAAGATCAGAAGAAGAAGAGCGAGTATGCTTCAACTGCCTCAAGCCAGGGCATTTCATCGCCGACTGTCCCAAACCCAAAAATGATGATCACAAAAGAGGATCCAAGGATCACAGAAAATCCAAGGAAACTAGAAGATCATCCAGAAGGGACAGAGATCAAAAGGTTTTGATGGCAGAAGAAAGTAAGAGCAAATGGGCTGATTCTGAATCAGAATCAGAGGAGTCAACCAGCTCGTCCAGCGAGAGTGAAGACGAAGAAGTCCACTGCTTAATGGCAAATGATGAAATTGAGGTACACGAGTCTAACCTATCTGAATTTACTCATAGTTAACTTACCAATGCATTGCAGGACATGATTAATGAGTATCGGACGTTATATGAATCCTTTGAAAGCTATAAGACTGAGCACTCAATCCCAACGGAAACGCATAACAACAAACTTGATTGTGAACAATCAAATGAGTTGAAATGCTTAAGGGAAACAGCCAGTCTCCTAGTGAAAGAAAGAGATGAAGCCAAGTGCGCTTACCAGAAACTCAGCAAACTGGTCAGCACTTGGAATGCGTCAACTACCAGAAAAGATGAAATGCTTGAGTCTATAAGACTTGCTGGTGATCGAACTGGTATAGGATATAATAGCAATGACAGCAATTCATCTGGTAACGAACCTCCGTTGTGTCTAAAGAAAAGCAATGTTCAACCAATGAACTTTGTAAGATTTAGCACAGTATATGATCCCATTGAACTGGTTAAAGAACCTGTTAAGGCAACACTCATTAAGGAACAACCATCACACCGAGGTATTGGTTATGTTGAACCAATCAAGAAAGCTAAACCGGGGCAAAAGTTCAGAAATGAACTTAAACCCACTGGTCGAGCAGCTAGAGAGGTTAAACCCAACTGGTACTACAACTGTATGCCTGTCCAGAAGAGGTATATGCCAAATAACAGGAACTACAAACCAAAAGCACATGAATACACTCATTATCACACTCCACAATCAAGACCATCACCATCATTTTTGAATGCACACACATTTCAGAACACACACCGACCTACGCTACTCAGGGTCATACAAGTGTGGTTCCGAAAGGATTAATCCTGTCTGGACCCAAATAGGATTGGGTACCAATCATATTTTCGCTTTAATTGCAGAAATCTAGAGTGCAGAAGGTTTGGAGCTCTGAGTGGTTTCTGGACAGTGGATGCTCTAGACATATGACAGGGAACGCTACTCTGCTGTCTGAGTTAGTTGATATCTCCGGACCAAGGATAACCTTTGGGGACAACGCGAAAGGTAGAACTGTGGGTAAGGGTAAGATTATCCACGGTAATGTTATTATCAAAGACATCTTGTTAGTAGAAAATCTATGCTACAACTTGATTAGTATCAGTCAATTATGTGACAATGGTTATTCTGTAGAATTCAATCAGCACAAGTGCACAATTAAGACTATTGATGGTAATACTCTGATTGTAGGAAAAATGCATGAGAACACCTATATGATTGACTGGAACTTTAATCAACCTGCCTCCCCTACTTGCTTTGCTGCTTTGAATCACTCCAAAAATTGGCTTTGGCACAAGCGGTTGAGTCATTTAAACTTTAAAACTATTGCCAGTCTTCGTAAACTTGACCTGGTTGTTGGACTGCCCCAAATCGAGTTCTCAAAAGATAAGATCTGTTCAGCCTATCAATTGGGCAAGCAAATCAGATCCACCTTTAAGAACAAAGGGAGTAAATCTTCTTGTCGGTGCCTAGAGTTGCTGTACATGGATCTTTTTGGTCCTATACCAGTAACAAGTCTAGGGGGAATGAAGTACACTCTGGTGTTGATAGATGATTATTCTCGCTTTACGTGGGTCTTATTTCTGAGTGGTATAGATCAGGCTACTCCAAAGCTGATCAAGCTACTCAAGAGACTACAAAATGAGAAATCATGTGGGATAGATAGAATTCGCAGAGACAAAGGTACATAATTTACCAATCAATCATTCGAATCATATCTAGATGACCTAGGTATCAAACACGAATACTCTGCTGCAAGAACACCACAGCAAAACGGAGTTGCTGAGCGTAGGAACCTCACTTTGAAAGAAGCTGCGCGAACTATGCTAGCAGAATCTAACATCTCACAGAGGTTTTGGGCAGAAGCTGTCAACACAGCTTGTTATACGCAAAACAGATCAATGATTAATAAACGAGAAGACAAAACCCCATATGAGATCTGGAATGGTAGTAAGCCAAATCTTTCTTATTTCCATGTGTTTGGTTGCAAATGCTTTATTCACAACAATGGAAAGACCCATCTCACCGCTTTTGATGCTAAATCTGATGCTGGAATATTTCTTGGCTATTCTACTGTTAGTAAAGCTTTTAGAGTTTTCAACAACAGAACTTTTACTGTAGAAGAATCCATTCATGTTAAATTTGATGAGTCTGTAGACAGCACTGAAAACGACTTACGAATCAACAATTTGAGCAATCGACTGGAAAACACAGTGATTGATGATTCAATCGATGAAGAAGAAAATTCAAATAGAAGAATTGACTGCATCCTAGAGCCAGAAGTTTCAGAAGCTCAAACAGAAGAACCTGCTGTTCAACAGACATTGGAACCCACTGACACTGGAATCAGGCTGACTCCTACTGCAGTCGATGGTGAAGATGAAAACAGTGAACCAGCTAGTCCAACTAAGCTACCATCTACAATTCAAATAAATGAAGAAACCAATCCCCTTGGACCTCCGCTCCGGTGGAAGAAGGATCATCCACCCGAGCAGGTCATTGGTAACCCTCTTGCTCCTCTTCGTACCAGAGGACAGATGATTAATGAATTTCTTCATACAGCATTCATATCTCACTTAGAACCTAAAAAGATTGATGATGCAATCTTAGATCCTAGTTGGGTAGAAGCTATGCAGGAAGAACTTAATCAATTTCAGAGGAATAATGTTTGGCATTTAGTTCCACGTCCATCGCATCACACAGTTATTGGCACTAAATGGGTATTTAGAAATAAGCTAGATGAAAATGGTGCAGTAATTAGGAATAAAGCAAGATTAGTTGCACAGGGATACAGGCAGGAAGAAGGCATTGATTTTGATGAGACCTTTGCCCCTGTAGCCCGATTAGAAGACATTCGCATATTTCTTGCCTTTGCTGCATTTAAGGACTTCAAAGTCTATCAGATGGATGTTAAGAGTGCATTTCTTAACGGTAATATCCAGGAAGAAGTCTATGTTGAACAACCTCCTGGATTTGAAAGCCATCTGCAACCATCTTATGTTTATCATTTGAACAAAGCTTTGTATGGTCTGAAGCAAGCTCCCCGTGCATGGTATGAAACGCTATCAAAATACTTGACTGAACACGACTTCACCATTGGCACGGTGGACAAAACTCTATTTAAATTTACGAAGGGTGACCATACTCTGCTAGTTCAGATATATGTTGATGACATTATATTTGGCAGTACTAACCCAAAATTATGTGAAAGATTTTCAAAGATAATGCAGGACCAATTTGAAATGAGCATGATGGGAGAACTCGTTTTTCCTAGGATTGCAAGTCAAACAATCCAGTGAGGGAATTCTGATAAATCAATCCAAGTATACCAAAGAGCTTCTGAAGAAGTATGGGATGAATACCAGCTCAGCTGCTGCTACACCTATGAGCTCATTTGCAAAGCTTGATTTGGATGAATCTGGAATACCAGTAGATGAGAAAATGTATCGCGGTATCATCGGTTCATTACTCTACTTAACAGCCAGTAGACCTGACATCATGTTTGCAGTCTGCATCTGTGCGAGATTTCAAGCCAATCCCAAACAATCTCATTTCACAGCAACTAAACGCATTCTGAAGTACTTAAAAGGGACAGAGAATGTCGGTGTATGGTATCCAAAGGACTCCACTTTCAATCTTATCGGATACAAAGATGCACTATGCTGGATGCAAAATTGACAGGAAGAGTACCAGTGGGTACTGTCAGTTTTTAGGGGATAGACTTATTTCATGGGGATGCAAGAAGCAAACTTCCATCGCAACCTCCACAGCTGAAGCAGAATACCTTGCTGCAGGAAGTTGCTGTGCTCAGCTGCTCTGGATTCAACAACAATTGCGAGACTACGGCATTGAGTCAACTGAAGCTCCAATCTGCTGTGACAATACTTCTGCCATAGCTATTACGTACAATCCAGTGCTCCATTCTCGAACAAAGCATATCGACATTCGTCATCACTTTATCAGAGACCACGTAATGAAGAAGGAGATTCGACTGGAGTACATATCCACTGAGCAGCAAGCATCAGATATTTTTACCAAGCCCCTACCGGATGCAAAATTCTCTTACTTCCGGAATATCCTTGGATTAATTGATATTTCTTCTTAATTCGTATTTATTTACTATTATTAAATTCAGGGGGAATCGGTTGTATGTAACTGCATGTATTCAGGGGGAATTTTGGTAAAACTTTCCCTATATCGTTGCTTGGCTGGTAATACAATGTTCCACTGCAGTAGAAGCTACCTTACTAGTAGACATCTACATACCAGTGGATGTTACCATATATGCCTAGTTGTTTTATTTTTTAATATTTTTTAGCAACCAGCCGGGACGTCGGAATTCAAAATTATTTATTTTATTAATTTTAACTTACTCTAATCCCGCCCTTTTCAGACCCACTGCTTTTGAGGTTTTTTTTATTTTAAATGGTTTAGATGAGCGTCACGTATACATGTGTCAGTTCATCTACAGTACGACGTTACATCTACCCATTATCTTTTTAACCGCCTTCTTCTCCGAGAATTCAGTGTGTTTTCTTAAGAAGTTTTAAAAAAAATCTCAAACCCTAAAGCAACTCTCTCTCTCTCTCTCTCTCTCGCAGGATTTGCAAACGTTCAAAGCAATCACAACATGTCAAAATCAAGCCAACCAAGTTTCTTCACCAACGCTATCCATGTTGATTTCAACTCGATATCAACTTCTTCGGATGAAGCCATGAAAGCGGTGTTCCACAAACTGGACACTTCTGGCTTATTGGTGATTATAAGTCAAGCACCTACTCTCTACACGACGGCTATTCACGAGTTCTTCGCTAGGGCTCAAATGGTGGACAACATGGTGGTGTCCTCTGTCTCAGGACAATCCGTTACTATTACCAGGGAGGAGTTTGCTACTCACATGTGCCTCCCAATGACTGGAATCACTGATGCATCCTCCATTCCTGAAACTATTGTTGATAAGATGAGAACAAGTTTTTCTGAAACTGGTGAGCGCCTTCGCAGACCACCTTTCAAGAATGTGTTGATAAAGAGTCACTTTCGACAACTCGCAGATATTATCTCTAAGGGTCTGCTCTGCAAAGCTGTATCTTTTGATGTCATAACGCCAGAAAAATTCGGATTGATGAGTGCCATCGTTAACGACATCGAAATTAACTGGTCAGTTATTCTATTCCAAGTCCTATAAGGCCTAGTGACTGCTGGAAAAGGTCAATCTGGATTTGCTCTCCCTCTTAGTTGTATCTTGGAGAGCAAAAATATTCAGGCCGGAGTTCCTTCTTCTCTCCATCCAGGGCGACTTATTAATGCAAGATATCTAGAGATCAACAAGAAAAGAATCGGTGGAGAGACTGGCACAAGTACAGCAGTTGTCATCAAACGGAGACAACCTCAGGTGGTTAGTGACTCTGAGCATACTGTCTCAGAATCTGATGAAACATCACCACTTCCTCCTGCGAAAAGGCCCAGAACAAGGAGAGGAGGACCAGTTGTAGGTAAGGTACACGTATCCTCAGCACTCTCTGATGCTGAGATTCCAACTTTGGCAGTAGAACCAGTGAGCTCAGTTGCTCCATTGGCCATGATTCCTTTTACTCCAACTACTGCTACAAATGATCCACTCACCAACACCAGTACCCATCAACAACCAGGCTCCATTTCCCTCAGAGCTCCCAAGTCTCTTTGCCCCTACTTCAATCCCAAGAGCTCTCCCACTGGCAAAGGAAAGGACCCAATAGCCCCTATCTCCACACCAGTAGCCTATGAGATTGAATTGGTGATGAATACTATTGAGACTAATATGCAGCCTCAACTTGAAGTATTTGACAGATGGGTAAAAGCTCGCCTGAAAGTCCGCTTTGATGATTTTTCTCCACTCCTGGAACAGGCGAGGCTTGACGAGAACAAAGTTATGGCCTTTCTACAAACACAAGACATAGCAAAGACCCTCCAGCTCAGGGATGTATTCCGTATGATGATCTATGTGGGTGAACTTCAAACCATGGTCACATCCCGAGCAAATGAATTCAATGCCAACGCTAGAAATGCTAATCACGACAGAGCTGTTTTAAATGCTCTAGGTCCAAAGCTGGAACTGGCTGAGACTGCTCTGCATGATCTAAGGATCAGCACAGGTTTGCACTCCTGCTCTATTATACCAGGTGTTGCTGAACCTGCTCCCACCGATCTGAGCATTATCCCTACCATTCCTGAAGAAATTGGCACTATGGAATTGGATACAACAGCTGCATCTTCACTGCATGATGACCCTATCCAACCAGAAATTGATGTTGACTCCACAAACGTTGACAACATCATCCAAACAATTGTCAACCAAGTCACCCTTCCTCACCTCATACAGAAACACCGATCCCTTCACCTGTTACCTCAGCACATACTGGACACACTGATGCTTGCCAAATCACACATCACGTTGAACCCCCTGCACCTCCGACTCACCCTGAGACCCAACTCTCACCACAAGTTGAACCCCCTGCTCAACCAACAACCTCTGAACTCAACCCCTCAACCTCACAAATTCCTCCAGCTGATACCTCACCTGGACGCTGCGTGTCCACAACTGCAGCTGATGCTCATACCAACCCTCAACTTGCTCCTACTGGCTCTCTTCCTACACCTGCTGCCATTCCGCCTGAGGCATTGGAGCAATCGGTAGGAAATGAACCTTCTGCTGATTTTTTTGATTTTGCTGATCGTTTGTCTATCGAAGGCCCTTCTGCTATAACAGTACAACTTGGCCATATGACAATGTTGATCTCCGGGCTGGCTAGTGAGATCAATAAGCTCAAGACTGAAGAACGAAATACCAACAATGCTATTGATAGCCATCAGCTACATACAGATCATCAGTTTGGGCATATAAATCGAGAACTGGACAGACTTCAAACCGCTGTTAACAGAAATCACCAATTCATTATTGATGCCTTAACCGATGTATTTTCGAGGATAGGGCAAACTAATCTCCAGTTGAAGCAGCAGAATGACTCTCTCCATGCTGCATCTACACTGGCATTGGAGGAGAAAATTGAAGACACTAAGAAGCACTTGTCTGAGCAGCTGGCTACTATGCAGGAGGCCTTTGCCTCACAACTTCAGGATTTGAGTGCTGGCTTCCCAAAGCCTATCCAATACCAGTCCAAGTCCTCTGCCTCTGCTCCCCCACCGCGAAGAGAATCGGGTCTCAGCGCGCACCTGCTGTCTCTGCAGGTGGACATCAGTCCAGACCATCTTCCCAGTCAAGATCTCGAAGTCCGCGACAACCGTCTACCGAAAAGCGCGACTATTCCCGACATTGGTTAGGGAGGAAATAGTATCGTTTTCTGATCCATTATTAATTACTCTTATCTTTTTACTGTTTTCATTTGACTTTTTCCGTGTTTATCGTAACGTTATTTTTGTGTTCACACTTATTTAAATTCTTCTATAAATAGAGGTTTATCTTGTTCTTATCACACACATTCACTCATCATGATAATTTTTAATTCCTTGAAAATTCCTTGGTTTCCTCTTCAAAATTGTTTATTTTCATGGGTTTATTACATATCTAAATCAACCCCTCATGGGTTGATTACTTATCTAACCCAGATCCGTTAAGCTTCAGCGTTTGGATCCTGCTCTGATGCTCATCATCAGTCAGGAAATGTAATCAGGAGATATCTGGGTGCTGATGACAAAAAGGGGGAAAGCAGAGATAGAATATTTTCATGGGTGAATCCATAAACCATGGAGGCCTGATGAATATACATTTGACTATCTCCCCGCTCGAAGCTCTTCCTCTCTGAAACAAGGTGGATCGAAGCTTCGAAGCTCTTCCTCTCTGAAACAAGGTGGATCGAAGCTCTTCCTCTCTGCAACTAGGAGGATCGAAGATCTCCGGTCTACATTGTTTGTTTAAAATTTGTCATATATCAGCTATATTCTGTAGAAATAGATTTGTCTTAAGTTGAATTATGTCTTCAAGTCTTTTCAGGATTCACAGTTTAAATTATTCGAGTATGAAATGAGAAAGGAAACGGATTCTATGAAAAACTTTCCATACAAAGAAAGATTACCGTTAGACAATGATATCTATAAATACAGCATCTGGAAGAATGAAGAAAGATGCTGAATCCTCCGATATAAGAATATTCAAAAATATCAATCAGTGAAAGATACTGAAGTTATATCTCTCTAAAGATTCAGCTAGAGCAGAAGTCCACTGATATATAAAAGACCAAGTCAAACTGGTGTACTGATCAAAGACAATTCAAGAACACTCGAAGCTTACAAGTGTAATACTTATTCAAAAGAGTGTTAGAAAGTATAATTGTAAATATATCATAAACTTTGTGTTGCTAGGAGTTTAGGCTAAAGCTGTGTGAAAGCCTACGAAGGTTGTATACTATAAAGTGTAAACCAAAGTCTTCTAGTGTATCCTTCCTGCAAAGGAAGAAGGGGAGACGTAGAAACGTTGTTCTTCGAACTTCCAGAAACAATCTCTGTGTTATTTACTTACGTATTTTTGTTTACTTTAGTTCACTCACAAGTGCAGTAGACGTATTCCGCACTTTACTAAGTGTCTGCTGACTTGCACATTGGATTGAGAAGCTACTGCATTACCTTACAGTTTGCAGTAATCAGAAGAAGAATTGAATTTGAGTATAGTGTTTATTCAACCCCCCTTCTAAACACACCTCCGATCCTAAATGTAATATTTCAAAAAATTGTTGCAAAATAAATTTTGGGCCAAACTTTAATATTGTTTTTTTTTTGTAGTTTCCCTTATTTGAATTATATCTTTAACATTAGTCATGATTTTGTTGTACGATAATATAGACTCGATGAAAGGTGCATGTAAGAATGTGTGTTGCGGATGGTGTTGAAATTGTTCTCAGCGAAGTCGATCAAACGTTCACTTTAGGATGGAGAATAATAGTTTGTGGTATGCTGAAATATGGGATAGTTGGGGTCGTCATCATTATTGATGTTGAATATTCAATATGAAATATTCCATATCAATTGAAAATCAATTATTAATCTATTTACAGGATATTACATCTGATGGTAGCATCAAAATTTTCTTGAAATGTGATAAATGTAGGCTAAGTTGTGATTTATATATTGACATAGATATTTGATATGTAGGATATTGATTTTAGGCATATCGATAAATATGAGTTTTAAAAACTGAACTTTTTTTTATTATAGACTTATATTTATAATAAATAATATTCAAAATATTTGTTCTTGTGGCGTGTACAATAATTGGAAATTTTTTAAAACGGGTGGTCATTTTCATCAGCATTAAAAATTTCGATACTCCATTAATAAATTTTTTTAAAAAATAAAATAGAAATTAGAAAGATAACCACTCTCAAATCTGTGAATTCACCGGATGGATATCAATTCTGTGAATGCTAGAATCACCCCCTTATGACCGATTAATGACTTTTCTTTTTTTTGATAAAAAAAATTAATTAATTGATGATATTTGGGGTATAAATGAATGGTTGGATTTACACAAAGAGATATAATGGATCCCATTTCGTATGCACAGAGTTTTTGTCCTTAACCGATATAGAACAATTATTTATTATAATGTATTATTGCACAAGCAAGATTGACAAGATCCAATAGGCTCAATGAATATCCAACAAGAATAAATTATTATGTAAAAAATAGAGAAGCAAACACTATTATCCACAGGTGTTAAATTACTAAATAAGTTGAAATTTATGCCTAGTGAGTCTAGAAAGGTGAATCTAAGATATTCTTTTTTTGAAGAGCACCAAAGGGCTAAAATCCACAAGTCAATAAGCACTATAAAAAGCCATTTTAGTTTTCAATTAGAGAAAAACTCTTCAATGTGGGCAATATGTAGGATAAATATATGTCGGCTCTTTCACGAGAGCAAGAGAACAAACAAAAAATGCATGGCTCGAAATTATATACAAAGATTTTGAGTCCAAAGGGTTCAATGAGTATATTCTGACCGAAAGAAGCGTTTGGAGAAGACTGACGCATGTGCGCAAACCGACTTGGTTTCTTTTTTGGTTCATGTAGCCTTCCTCACTCCATTGTGATTAAAAAGCTTAGTAGTTGATTTTGTTGTTGTAGTGATAAGGCAATTTTTTAGTAATAATAAGCAGGTCGACCTTTAGTGTTATATTGCGAATTAAAAAAAATCTTATATGTGCAAAGTTATTTTTGTTGGAATTTTGAAGTAAATTAAAGAAAAGAAAGAGGAAAAAAAATCACTCGATCGATCGAGACCAAGGTCTCGATCGATTGAGCAAAGGCAGAAAAATTACGTCTGTTGGAATAAGGGGCTCGATCGATCGAGCACCAAGAGCCAATTGTGTTTGTTGACAAGAATTGTGTGTCCATTCATGTTGGGGTACATTTTTCCTTGATAGGGTGCATCTAAACGGTGTCTTTTGGACACATATATTTGTTAGACTATAAATAAGACATTCCCCACTTGTTTAAACATAGATTTTCGAGATCTACATCAGATTAAAGTGAAAATTGAGAGCATTTTAGTTGTTCATCAAATTTCTTCTTATTTAGTGCTTTGAACATTTGTGGTTTGAGGACTTGTGATTTGAGTGCTCCTATCACAAGTCATAGTCGTTGTATCTTGGGAGACAAATTGCCAAAGCAAACCATTAGCACCAAGGCGGGACAATATTGTCTTAAGGACGGAGATTACAAATCTCGTCTCGATATAAACTTTGAAGCCATTGTTATATTTGTTACTACATTCCTAAGATACACATTGCTAGAGAAAATTCTTACAACAATCTTAAGTCAATATCGAAAACAAATGACTTCTTCAAGTGCAACAACGACTCCTGTTCATCATTGTGAAAGGCCTGAAAAGTTCAATGGGAACGACTTCAAGCGGTGGCAACAAAAGATGCTATTTTACTTGACTACACTGAGTTTGACAAGGTTCTTAACCATGAGGCTTATACGGTTGAAGACGGAGAGACTGACACCCAAAAGAAGGCGGCATTTGATGCATGGAATCAAAACAACTTCCTATGCAATAACTATATCCTAAATGGGTTAGACAATAAATTATATAACATTTATTGTCTTGTGAAAGCAGCAAAGGAACTTTGCGCATCGCTGGAAAAAAAGTACAAAACCGAGGACGCCAGCAAGAAGAAATTAACAGTTGGACAGTTCCTGGATTTCAAGATGGTTGATACCAAGCCTGTGATGGCTCAAGTGCAAGATTTACAAGTGATCTTGCATGACAGTTGATACCAAGTCTGTGATGGCTCAAGTGCAAGACTTACAAGTGATCTTGCATGACATTCATGCAGAGGGAATGAGTCTAAGTGATTCATTCCAAGTGACCGCTATGATTGAAAAATTGCCTCCTATGTGGAAGGACTTGAAGAACTATCTGAAACACAAACGAAAGGAGATGAGTCTTGAAGATCTAGTGGTTCGACTACGAATCGAGGAGGACAATTAGGTTTCCGATAGGAAGGCGAGTAGGTTTCAAATTGAACCACGGGCTAACCTAATTGAACAAACAACCGGATCAAACCAAAGTTTGACGGTATGGACTCCAAAATTGGAAAGGTGGAGAAGTTCAAAGGCAAATGCTACAAGTGTGGAAAACCAAATCACATGGCAAATGATTATCGTAACAAAGACATTCGTGGGAAAGCAAAAGATCAAGTCAATGTGACCGAACATGATCAGATCTCGGATGACTTGAATGATATAATGTTAACCGCTGTGATCTTTGAAGCGAATTTGGTGGACAACCCTATGGAATGGTTCGTCGATTCCGGTACAACCCGACATGTGTGCTTGGACAAAGCCATGTTCTCCACATACACTCCAATAAGTGGGCGCCAACCCTACATGGGAGACTCCACTACATCTCTGGTTGTTGGACTAGGGAAGGTGGTTCTAAAGATGACTTCGGGAAAGGAATTGACTTTGATAGATGTCCTACATATTCCCGACATCCGAAAGAACCTGATATCCAGATAGGCTCTAGTCAATGCGGGTTTTAGACTACTTTTAGAATCTGGAAAAATTGTACTCTAAAAAAATGGAGTTTTTTGTGGAAAAAGCTATATGGAGGAAAACATTTTCAAAATGATTGTAATGACGGTTATACGTCAATTTGAAAGCAATAAAGTGAATGATTCTACTTATTTGATTGAGTCTTGTAATTTATGGCATGTTCGTTTGAGTCATGTGAATTATGGTTTACTTAACAAATTAATGAAGTTAAACTTATTGCCTCAAATGAATGTTAACTTGAAACATAAGTGTGGGACTTGTGTCGATGCCAAGTTAACGAAACCACCATTTCATTCAATTGAAAGAACTATGACACCTCTTGAATTAATTCATACGGATCTATGTGATCTAAAGTTTTTGGAAACTAGAGGTAGAAAAAAGTACTTCATTACTTTCATTGATGATTGTACGTAGATATTGTTACATTTATTTGCTAAGATGCAAAGACGAGGCCTTGAAAGTATTTAAACAATACAAGAATGAAGTTGAAAATCAACTTAGCAAAATAAAGAATTTTCGAAGCGATAGAGGTGGATAATATGGAACACTATTTGAAGAATTTTGCACTGAGTATTGCACTATTCACCAAACCACCGCCCCCTATTCACCATAATCAAATGGTATTGCCGAACGTTAAAATCGTACTCTAAAAGAGATGATGAATGCTATGTTGATAAGTTCTGGATTACCACAAAACTTGTGGGGGGAAGCAATCATGTCGGTCAACTACATTCTAAACAAAAAAATATCACACAAAAGTAAGGATGAAACTCCTTATGAGTTATGGAAAGGCCACAAACCTTCCTACAAATACTTGAAAGTGTGGGGGTGCTTGGCTAAAGTAGAAGTACCATAACCAAAGCAAGTGAAGGGCCTAAAATAATACATTGTGTATTTATTGGTTATGCTAAAAATATTAGTGCATATCGATTTTGTGAGACCCCGTTATCTAAACAAGATTCTAAGGTGCAATTAAGAGAACTAATCATTCATAATCAGAGTATTAGGTCGTGTTGATTAAACCTGAGCTTAAGAGATTACAGTACCAAAAGTTCAAAAAGAAATTATACATATTCCTAACAAAAGGTACTAAATTATAGCTTTACTCTACTCTTTGTAGAAACTATACAAAATGAATTTCTGTTCTGCTAATCCTGTAGCACTCCTTACAGCTCAGCGTATCAACCCCGACCCTGGTTCTCCATGTCAAAAGCACCTACAAAGACAACCCCCCAACACATGAGCACATGGTAATTCATATTCAACATAATATGAATGTAAAGCGTAAATGCATAAATCATAGGCATATGATACTTCCTGAATTTCCAATGCATTTAAAACGCCCATTTTGGTTGTCTCTGTACCATAACTCATAATCAAATCAATATATGATATTATGGCTTCTTTAAATAAATGTCATGACATAACTTCACTTCTTAAATCTTTACTTCAATCCTTAGTCAGTTTATCATCAGTGTATTTTAATGCCCCTCGCTTCATAACTTTAGAATAAGCGGTCCTCCCCTCCCTCGCTTCTTCATACAAGCGGTATTTCTATCCTCGCTTCGTATGGTAAACCTCGCCTCCATGTGCAAGCGGACCTACACCCATCGCTCCACATTTTTAGCAGTATAATAACGGTAAGCATTAAAATCATCACTGTGATAACCGTGACTCGTGGAATCCACACCAAATGTTCCACATCATACATATGCAACAACAATGCATAACAACATGTATCGTACTCATAATGCACAAACTTGCATTTATCGTATGTCAAATCGACAAACATATAATACACGTTACCGTTGGGTGCCCGTACGCCGCTTACGTACCTTTCCAAAATATCTTCAGTTGCAGGGCTCTATCCCTTGCGTTGTGTGGCTACCTGTGATGGCTCTACACAAGTGTACAACACAATATTAGATGCCTAATTACGATCCAATATCAAAAACTAAACAAAATATAACAATTTATATTTTTCAACATTTTGTGTCTCTCGATTGATCGGCCCCTCAAGCTCGATCGATCGAGAAGACACCTTAATTCAATGCCCAAGTTTCTGCCTCACTCGATCGATCGAAATGGTATCACCGATCGATCGAGAACCTTAAGAGATCGATCGGGAAAACCACCGATCGATCGAGCCCTTTCCTTAAAAATACTCTGCCTCGCTCGATCGATCGAGAAGGAATTCCGATCGATCGAGCTACCCTGTAAAAACGTGATTTCCAGAATTACCAAGCACCCCATTTCATACCATCCAATCTAGCATATAAGACATACAACATGCTTGAACAAACATGCTAAGAGCTACAAGGTACTACCGTGCATGTATTCAAATCAAAGTTCTACCCAAACTTAAACCCACATGTATCAAAATCGCCCAACTTTATCATTACTCACCCAACTCTCCAAAAACAGAGTTATGCAATTCTTTATCCAGATTTTCAAGCACTTCCTTTCATACCAACAAATCTACCACATAAGACATATAACATGCTCAAACAAACATGCTAGGAGCTTCATAAAACTTCTATGTAAGCACTTAAATCAAAGGTTTAACAAAACCTAAGCTAGCATGCATCAAAATCATCACCACTAAACCCAAACCCAACAAAAAACAGAGTACCAAGTCTTACCCCCTTTTTCTCCTCTTTTGGTATGAATTATTGTACACCTTTTACCAAGGTTTTTCCTCCTCTTTCTGCAACACTTCAGGGGTGATTTTTAGAGAAAAAGGGGAAGGAAAGATGAATAGAAGAGAGGTGATTGTGGTAGGTGATTGAAGGGTATGATGAAGCATGGGTTGGTCAAGTGGGGGAGGGGTGGTGGCCGGTTATTGGGGGGTAGTGGGTGGCATGGGGTGTGGTGATTAATTGTGCCCCGGTATTTAGCATGATGTATTAAAATATCCTCACATGATATTTTATAGTATTTAATCAATAAAATACTTCAAATTTCAATTAAACATGCTTCACCCAAAACAAACAAAATCCACCCCAAATAATCATGCCATAACCCAAATTCCCAACATATAACACATGCACCCTGAAACGCATTTCCCCAATATTATTAATTCAACCCAATGAATTATACCATAATCTTCATAACATAATTAATGTTTAAAAGCACATAATCATTTCGGGGATATCACTGATTTTTAATACATAAATCTGAAATAAGTGATGTGCATGAATGTACAATCATGGAATCAAGAAATGTGGTATTTTTTGAAGAATATTTCTCTACAAAACAAACAATGAAATATGTTCTAAGAAAAGAACGTTTGAAGAAGCTATCGATAACTCAAAAGAAATTGAAGAGCCACGACGTAGCAAGAGGACCAAAGTGGCTAAGACTTATGGTCCTGACTTCATGACATATATGTTGCACAATGAACCAAGATCGGTTAGTGACGCATTATCTAGCCCTGATGCTCCTATGTGGAAAAAGGCTATCAATGGCGAAATAGAATCCATAATGCAAAATCACACTGGGGAATTGGTAAACCTTCATAATGGAAGTAAACCATTAGAATGCAAATGGATTCTTAGAAGGAAATATAAGTCCTGTGGTTCAATTGATAAGTACAAGGAGAGACTCGTGGCAAAGGGATATAGACAAAAGGAAAGCCTTGATTACTTTGATCATATTCACCAGTCACGAGAATTACGTCAAGTAGAGTGATCATTGCTATCCCTGCTCTAAACAATTTCGAGATACATCAAATGGATGTAAAAACAGCATTCCTCAATGGGGAACTTGAGGAGGAAATTTATATGAAACAACCCGAGGGGTTTGTGGTTCCCGGACAAGAGAAAAAAGTGTGTAGACTCGTTAACTTGTTGTATTGGCTTAATTAAGCGCCGAAACAATGGCATGAAAAATTTGACAAAAAAAATGTTGTCAAATGGTTTCAAAATTAACGAGTGTGACAAATGCGTATATATGAAAAACATGCGTAAAACATCTGTAATAGTATGCTTGTACGTTGATTATATGCTCATAGTGGGAAGCAACTTAGAAATCATCAACGTGACAAAGATAATGTTAATAAAATTTTTGAAATGAAAGATATGTGTGAAGCTGATGTGATACTTGGAATTAAAATCTCCAAGTCCGAAGGACGAGTGTTGTCATAGTCTCATTATGTTGAGAAAATACTTGAGAAATTTCTCGTGAATGACACATCGTCTGTAAAGACATCTTATGACCCTAACCTACATTTGGTTAAAACAAAGGAGACCATGTCATGCAATTAGAATATTCAAGGATAATTGGCAGTCTCATGTGTCGCATGAACTATACACGTCCTGATATCACATATGCGGTTGGCAAACTAAGTAGATTCACTAGCAATCCAAACAATGTCATTGGAAGGCATTGACGAGTGTACTTAAGTATTTAAGATACACCATGAACTATGGATTGCATTATACAAGATATCCTGTTGTATTGGAAGGATACAATGATGCAAATTGGATATCGGGCACGCAAGACTCCAAGTCGACAAGTGGTTATGTGTGTACCATTGGAGGGGCTGCAGTGTTGTGGAAATCTACCAAACAAACTTGTATTGCTAGCTCCACTATGAAATATGAATTTATAGCTTTGGATAAAGCGGGAGAAGAAGCCGAATGGCTTAGAAGTTTCTTGGAAGAAATTCCTTGTATGGAAAAATCTGTGCCTGCAATTAAAGTACATTGCGATAGCCAGTCTGCTATAGGAAGGGCACAGAGTAGCATGTATAATGGTAAGTCTAGACATATACGTCGTAGACACAATACTATTAAACAGTTTATCTCAAATGACATTATGTCCATTGACTACGTAAACTCAAAGGAAAACATTGTGGATCCGCTTACGAAAGGCTTGCCTAGAGATCAAATATATAGTTTATCGAGGGGAATGGGATTAAAACCATATGTGACTGGAAATCCCAAGATCTAGGTTCAAAAGGGACAACCAAACTACGAGATTGTATAAACACATTGGAGAATTAATCTCCGACTCATTCATATGATAAGGGGTGTAGTCTGCAGAAAGGGTACGAGGATAGACAAAAAGTCTTTAATGATTCCTAGGACATATTAGGATATGTTAGAGTATAGCGGGATACTCTTTTAGGAGATCACCTACGTAAGTGCGAAGTGCGGTCGCTTCAAAGAATTGAAAGCACTTATGAAACCAAGCGTGGTCCATGTCCAAATAGACACAACCGTAAGAAACCAATACGAATGTTAGAATTGTTATGGTGTGGGTTCAATTGTCTTGGTTTACACTAACGACTAAATAGTTCAAGACTATAAGTTCACTATTAAGTCAAGTACATCCGATTGAATACTACTATGAAATATTTAAAGCCGCAAGCTATCTCTAAAGATGCCATAATAGTTCGTCAAAGCACTCAATTGCATACTGCATTAATTTAATTCCCGTGAGGGATTGTTAAAATTTTGAAGTAAAATAAAGAAAAGAAAGAGGAAAATAAAATAATATCACTCGATCGATCGAGACCAAGGTCTCGATCGATCGAGCAAGGCAGAAAAATTTCGTCTGTTGGAATAAGGGGCTCGATCGATCTAGCTCCAAGCGACGATCGATCGAGCCCTATGTCTGTTGACAAGAATGGTGTGTCCGTTCATGTTGGGGTGCGTTTTTTCCTTGATATGGTGCATCTAAATGGTATCTTTTGGATACATATATTTGATTTACTATAAATAAGACATTTCCCACTTGTTTAAACATAGATTTTCGAGATCTACATCAGATTAAAGTGAAAATTAAGAGCATTTTGTTTGTTCATCAAATTTCTTCTTATTGAGTGCTTTGAACCTTTGTGGTGTGAAGACTTGTGATTTGGAGTGCTCCTATCACAAGTCATAGTCGTTAATCTTGGGAGACAAATTGCCAAAGCAAACCATTAGCACCAAGGCGGGGCAATATTGTTTTAAGGACGGAGATTAAACTTTGAAGCCATTGTTATCTTTGTTACTACATTCCTAAGATACACATTTCTAGAGAAAATTCTTACAACAATTTTTATATAGAAGTTAAATTTTTCCTTGAAAATTCCCTATTGGTATATTACATTAGAATCATAAAAAAAACAACTTATAACAAAATTATGTTACTATAGTCGGTTGATAAAATGAAATATAATAGATGTGATGTGGAATGGATAGATGTGAATAAAAGCCAAAAACCATCGATTATGCCTGAATATTTGTTGGAAGGATTTAAAGAATCTCTCTCATATGTACTGGAACGAGCCCTCCTAATGATGTGTTCTTTCTTTCGATATTTCTCTAATTTTTTAGTTTATTTAAATATGATAATTGATGTTGTTCAATCAATAATAATTCACTTTTTTTATTATAATAATAATCATCATCATCATCATCATCATCATCATCATCACTATTATTAGTGGACCAGGCTCCATGAACTTTTCTTTAATGAAATATAATATATTACCTAAAAAATCGTCAAATCGACAAATACAACATAATGCACGAATGCAGACCCTAACTCCAACATTACACAAGGGAGTAACACCAGTGCACCACATAGACTAAGTGCCTACACCAAAGAACACAACCATGTTATGGTGGACAAAAAGACCGACTAGAACGGAGAAGATCCACAACATATACCCTAGGCTGGCAAGCAACGGGATCATCTACTATGATAGAAGAAGACAAAGACAAAGAGGCAAGCGATACAATAACCAATAAGTAAACACCAAATGAATAAACTTGCTTGCCAATAAACATCCCCAAATCTCAACGGCCGAAGAACACAACGTGATTGTAAGTTAGCAAGTAAGACCAATCCAAATCCAGAGAACCAAAATGGTGTCTCGACCAAAAGAAACTGCATAACTATCCTTTTATACACTGGATCATGAATGAGTGACACAACTTCAGCAACAACCTTAGTAAGAACTAGTGAGCTCCACTCTTCTAAGACGGACACCAGAACAAAAGCAATTGACGGTAAAAGAGGAGAAACAGAAGAGTCGTCGGGTCGGTGCTTACGGATAGATCGTCCATTGCCAACCAGATCTTGGAGGAGAACGAAAACCCCCACAGCCACCAAAGTGAAGAGGAAAAAACCACAGAACGCGGGAACAACTGCAATGAGAAGGAAGAAACAGAGTATACAACAGAGATGCACGGACAGCCAGATCGTCCGGTGCTAACCTGAGTGTGGGGAAGGCCAGAAGCCCCCACAACTCCATGAACTTCCAAGTAATACCATCAAAAGATCCCCCCTCATGTCATCAATCATCCGCCAGACTGTTTAAAATTCACAAAAAATCCATTTAGGGTGTGTTTCAGGTGGAGTGATTGCTACCTCATGTATAATGTTCTGAGATGGATTGTAACATTGTATCAGAATATTATCATTCAATAATTTGTATACCCCTAAGAGTTCTGTTTTTATGGGTAACATCAAACCACCATATGTGAAATCAAAAAATTAGATATTCTAATTAGGGTATGTTTGAATTCAAGAAATTAATTTTGTTGCATATATTTGATTATCTTTTAAGTATTTTCAAATTTACACTCTTTTCCAACAATATGGGTGCGTGAATATATATATATATATACCCGCTTGACTTTCTTTATATTTTTAAAATTTCGGTTCACACCCAGGCCCCAGGTACCCCTGTTGAGTGCTCTCGCCTATTTATATTATATCATTTGATTATATTATCTCAATAAATCTGTTATTAATTCAATTTTTTTTGCTAATTTCAATGCATTATTATTTTCCAACTCAAATAAACAAAATAAATCATGTTCGGGAAAATATTTCCTTTTACTCATGCTTTCATTCGCCGGTTACGTGACTTCAATTATTTCAGTTTGATTCTTTTTTCAAACAATATGCGATTGTAAGGAGCAAATACACGTTCATAGTAGAAGGCGACCGCCCCTCTCAAATATATATATATATATATATATATATATATATATATATATATATATATATATATATATATAAATTGTTTTTTTAATGTCATAAGACATATCAGTTTCCTTAGGTAAAATCCCCCACAAGTACCGAACAGAAAATATCCCGAGGACGTTTCCCTGAGCAGAAGGTATCCGACACTACCAAACCCTGATCGGCATACTGGTAAAAAAAGTAGCGGAAGACCCAGACATAACCAACAAATCAACCGACGTAAATAAACGTGCAATAATGGAACGCGGATTTCTCGGACACGCTTTGCCCCAATAACGCCACGATCAGAGGAGATCGTGTTCCGGATTTCCCTCGAGCTAACCACCAGGAACAACCCTATACATACACACTTATGGTCTCATTGTAGAGGGTTGGATTTTTGAGGCAAGAAAAGACTCTGAAGATAGCATATCAAGTCTATTCGGTCTTTTCCTGAATTTTTGTAATATTCTTGTTTAAAAGTTTGTTATTCAGATTTCGTGTCAAAGTCATGTAACAGATCCATTTTTTATGGTGAAGAATTAATAGTGAATAAGGTCCCATGGTTTTTCCTTCATTCTTGAGGGTTTTTCACGTAAAAATTCAGGTGTCTTCTATTTATTTTATACTACACTTACTTTACCGAACATAGAAAATAACAGATCACATCATTTGCGCCATTTGTGGGAAACCTTCGAGCTAAGACGTTGAAGAAAAAGAATTTTTTCTCGTAAATCAAAGAAAAAAAATATGGTTAGAAGTGAAGGCCACAGACAAGGTTCAAGGGGGTATATACCAAATCCCCCTTTCATATTCGTCCCCGGTGCGCGAAGGAGAATAAAATGATATGGAGTCATCTCAGAACATTCCTCAGGTATTTCCTACTAGGGGAATGCCTATGGAGAAATTAACTGAGGTAATTGCAAAAACTGTGGGGGAAGTAATGAAGCAATTTATGATCCTTCCCATCAAGAGTGAACCACTGAAAAGGAAGAAGATTTGGCTTCTTCAATAGGTCAGAAAGCGGAAGCGAAGGAGAGTAATGATATCTCCAGTCGGACGGGCGAAGAAAGTGATAAAACTTTGCACCATCAGATGGAGGACCTGAAAGCTGAGTTACAACAGATGTGCAGCAAGATGGAGGGTCGTATCTATCAAGTACGGAGGAGCACACCATTTGCTCCTCAAGTTATCGACGATCTCTTACCATCTAACTTCCGAACTTTGAATGTGGAGATGATGGCAGCGCAGATCCAGAGGAGTATTTATCACGGTTTTGAAAACTCTTCACTCCTTCACCAACTTACAGATGGAGTGAAATGTCAAGTTTTTCTAACTACCCTAGCCGGGGCTGCTCAATCTTGGTTTAATCAACTGCCATCGAGGATCATAGTTCATTCCCGAAATTCAGCTCATTGTTCTTACATCAATCACGAGCAGTAGAAGTTGCAATAGAACAACCCTCAGTCTGTTCTGACTCAGGCAAATAGAAAAGAGGTCTCTTCAGTACTTCCTGTAAAGATTTAATCAATCTTATCTCGACGCCCCTCATTTTACTTCAGAGATACTCATCAATGCCTTTACTTAAGAGCTACGAGAAGGAGATCTGTTCAGATCTTTAGCTAAAAAACCACCCTCTGATTATGACGAGCTGCTGGGAAGAGCTTCTAAATATATCAACTTAGAGGAAGCCCAGAAAATGAAACAAATAAAAGAGGCGAAACCAGGAAATTAGCCAAATCGGAGGGATAAACAATTGGAACAGCCAAAAAGGAGTTTCGAGCAATATCTCTGATGAGACCTCCTCGAAAAGTAGCCATGAATCAAAGGAGGCCAAAGAGAGGTCGAGGTGGACCTTTCCGAGGAAGATATTTTTGGGGAATAGTAGTTAGCAAACTTGGGGGAAGACAAGAATCCCGTGATGGACCAATTGGCAATAATCCACCTCATCGAAATAAAGCTAATCCGGGGAGGGGAGCACTTAGGACAGTACTGTGGGCAATCAGAGGAGAGAGGCAAGAGGAGGATGCCAACCAAGCTGTGGGGGAGGTGGCCCCAAACAATGTTCCTAACCGAGTAACTATACATATGATTTCTGGCGGAATATTAGGTGGAGACTCTAACCGAGCAAGAAAAAGTTATGCTCGGAAGCTGCAAGTGATGTCCATTGTCCCGGATAACACACCAACAAGGCCGTCCATTGCTTTCGGGCCTGAAGATCTGCAAGGAATCAATTTCCCCCATGTTGATGCACTGGTTATTTCTGTCATGATAGGCAACAAAGAATCTTTGTGGATACATGAAGTTCGGCCGATGTGCTTTTCCTAAGTACTTTCACTCAGATGGAATTGGGGAGCATAACCATACGAGGGTGAACACTTCTTTTCATGGATTTGCCGGAGAGATTGTAAGTCTGGTGGGGCAAGTTTCTTTACCAGTTAAATTGGGTGAAGAGCCGAGGACAAAGACCAAGATGATCAACTTTCTCATAGTAGATGCTCCTTCATCGTACGACATAATTTTGGGCCGACCAGTCCTAGCTGCCTTTCATGCAGTGGCGTCCACTTTTCACCTGACGATGAAATTCCCAGTAGGTGAGGAAGTTGGACAAGTAAGAGGAAATCAAAATTCCTCGAGAAAATGTTATGTGCAAGAGTTGAGGCAGGAGAAGGGACAGAAGAAAGGGGTTGGCTAACGAGGAGACAATAGTAAGAGGAAACGAGAAAAACTTGATGAGGTTGAAGAACGAGTAGTTCCCGCGGAGGAATTTCTCATGATTGAACTGGGCCACCCGACTAAGACCACCAGAGTGGGTTCCCAGTTAGATCCAGAATTACAAAGAAAAGTGATTGACTGCTTGAATCAGAATGTGGACGTGTTTGCTTGGAGTGCTGCTGACCTGGTCGGGGTAAAACCAGAAGTTGCCGAGCACCATCTTAACGTTGATCCTAACGCTCGGGCAATGGTGTGCGCTTATCGTGTACACCCAAATTAACCCACTCAATCCTCAAGATTGATAACAATAATGTAGTAGTGTGAGTAGGGATCGATCCCACAAGGAGGTGTGAATTCTTATATTAATGAAAGTCAAAAACAAAACAATAAATTAAACAATGGGGTTGTGAGTGAATTATACTAATTAAATTAAAACTAAAGATTAAACTAATGAAAGCGATTCTTGGTATCGGTCAACTCTTCCTTGGATATTATCATCTATTTCATCGATTCACAAAAGACAATTTTATTTGAGTATTCATCAATTGAAAATCTAATTCCTCCATCACCTTATTTATAGTCAATTAGTCCAAGCGTTCTAATTTAACTTTAATCAATCAATCAATCTCTATATGCATATTCAAGATTAAAATCATGATACCATTCAAAACTAGTGAGTGATGAATCTAAACAACATAAACACAAACGGTTTTATATAAATTTAGTTAATCGTTTTCCCTAAGAATTTAATAACACCAACAACAGCCAATTCTCAATCTTAGTTGCTTCGTAAATTCGATTAATCAAACAATGATCAAATTTAGCATTAGATTACATGCAAGTTATTAAGTTGTCAATCCAATAAACAAACACCAATCATATCAACAAAATCAGAAAAATAATGATATTCAATAAAACTGATAATTAAAGCATAAGAATCTCCCAAAGATAAATAAATTCAAGGATTTGTTTTCCTCAACCAAGAATTAAAAACTAGCTACACATATTCTACGAAAAATAATAAATAAAAGCAAGGGAAAGAAGACTAATCCGATCTCCGCTCCGCCGATGTGTCAATCACACCTTCGCTTCAATATTCGTAGCGTTCTTCAACAAAATTGATAGAAAAAGTATAAAACTATCCTAAACTACTCTACCCTAACTATCTAGATGTCTTTTGATCTGATATTTCGTGCATATATGTATATGGAGGCTGATGGAGTAAGTTAGAGTCCATGTAGGAAGGAAAGAAATCAAGAATCAAAAGTTTCCAAAACTCTGATGGCGATCGATTGCTTCAAGGTAGTGATCGATCGCTAGCTTCTTTTTTTTCGGCAGAACTCTTCGGGCGATCAATCGCCTCCTTATAGCAATCGATTGCTTGGCTCCAGTGCACTCTGGCGATCGATCGCTCCAAATGTAGCGATCAATCCCCTCTTCCATTTGATCGATCGCTTCTCCAGAATTATATTTTTAGCCTTTTCTTGATCAACCTTGAGTCTTTATCATCTCCAAAGCTTTCCTTGGTCTTTATACGCCTTTTTTAGCTCGATTTCTTGGATTTCACCTACAATTACACAAACATACGATTAGGTAGCACATGTATCAAATTATCTATCAAAACATACTAAATCGTAGACAATTAAGCGCAATAGATGTGTCTATTTCTAGTCACATCAAATTCTTAATCTTTACTCGACCTCGAGTAAATCAAACAAAACTACAATATTCTGTTTGTTAACTTAACCACACTTTAATGCCCCAACAACTATAAACATACGTAGCAATGAAAGCCGGTGAAAAATTAATAGTGGAACAAGTTCAATCCCTAAACATTTTGTACCCGACAAAGTAGCGAATGTGCGTGTGTGGTCATAAACAAGTGTCATGTACAAATTATAGATCCAATAGATGCAAACATATATTAGCTCAAGTCATACACTAACACAAGTATAAGCTCACTTGCACACTCTTCTCTACTATCTTAGCCACTCACAAACATAAATCAAGTAGGTCTTATTAGCTTGTAGCTTGGCCTATGTATTGGCTTATGAAAGAAAAGGTAAGATATATCAAACAAGAGAGTATAATGTTATGCACAATTTAAACTTCTCTTCTTGCATGATTTTTTTCCAAACCTTGCTTATTTTTGCAAGGTTTAACTCAATCTTTTTCTATTTTGTGCTCTGGCTCCCCTTGGAGTCATATCTTTATTTATTTTCCCAAGGCATCCATTTTCTTTCATGCATTTCATTCTTTTGACAATAAAGCTCACAAAACATATATGAATCATTGATAACATAAGTGCATGTGAATGAAACACATCATACTCTCTTCAAAGGTATGGATAAAACATTTTTAGGCTCATTAGGGAAGGATGATAAGCTAGTCAAAGAATGTCGAATGAGGGTTGTTTGTACTCTTAGCAGGCAACCATTCTTTTGCATTAAGGCTCAAAAAGGTACTAGTGATTGATTTCCTTTACATGGTAGGCTTGAAAGGCTCAAACGCATCAAAGATCACATATATCACTTTCATGTTCGCAAGTAGTCTAGACATATGCCTCAAAGAGCATTAGTTAAGTTCTAGCATGTATTAGAGACTTCTTAAGACTATAACAAAATTCACACAATCTTCATTTCTGGCCAGAACTAATAATCCAAAAAGATGAAATTTTTCCTTGATAAGATCAATACGACGAGAATTTAACTTAGTTTCCATAAGGAAAATCGGTTGGGGACGATTGTCTCGGATATATTCTCCGAGTGCACGAATTGCAGTGGATTCCCCCAATCCACGACAATTCCATCTTAGAAAAATCATAATGCTTGGCAGGGAGCTGTTGTAGGCTCCGCCAAAGACAGTGTTTTCCTCAATCTGTCAACTCGTTTTGTTACCCATCTTTTTGTTTGGCCTGTGTATGTCATCGAGCACTTCTAGATTTCCTTCCAAATTCTTACGTTCGACGTGTAAGATATTCTTTTGGGCACTTCCAGTACCCACCGACCTGCCTCATCGTTTCAAGAGTTGGTTGGGGGCATCTATATTTGTTGATTGAATAACTGGAATGGGAGTAGGGATGTGAGATGAATTTAATGGGCCCATAATGGGTGTTGGGATGATGTGGATCGGGGTGGCTATATTGGTGGTCATGGGAGTTGTTAAGAGCCGAAATCTGCACTTAAATCAATTCAGTAGACGTTTAAGAACTAGCTCTGCAGATGTTTCAAATTTGCTGAACCTATGGGAATTTACTCTACTGTTCCGAAGACTCTATTGATTAAAGTACTATACTGATCCATATACACTACCGATCCATAGACTCTACTGATCCGTACACTCAATCGGTGCTTAAATAAGTTTTACTTACGCAATGTCTCAGCTCAACTTATGAAGATTACCATCATCTTATCTTATCTAAATCAGACCAAGAGACTTAGTCAATATGTGGGGTCCTCGTTACTTAATCCGTTATGTATCAATTCATTATACATTTGTGAGTAGGAATTAAGTAATAATACACACACTGATTAAGCATTTGCTTTAACAGTTCTTACAACATTTACAAACCCTGACATAATGTACATCACATGTACAGATGAACAACCTAAATAAGTCCAAATCCTAAGCAGTGGTTCAGTTCGCAGCAGAAGTCGACTCACAATTCCGTCCTCCCACGTATATGAGTCCCTACAGAAACAATCACACAAAATGAGTATTGATAATCAACCATCTCAGTTCTATATCAATAAGAAAAACATGGTACGAAAAATCACCATCGTAAAATCTCAATTGTGATTGTTTGTATCATGTATCACGAAATGCAAATATGACATGACATGTCTCATTCATCATCAGATTATAACTGAACATATATGATAAGTCTCTCAGCTCAATAAGTCAGTGGCTCAGCCTTCACTTCCCATATTAGCAGCACATATCATATTTCCATCCTCACACGTTATAATAGCCAAAGCATAAGCTCAGTAAGAGCATACCTCTCATGCCAAAGCATATGCTCAACCGTAGCATATCCCTCATGGCATCAATCTCAACAACATGAATGTATACCAACATGAATGTATACCAATATGATTCAACAATCATATTTCTCAATCTCAATATATAGAAGCAACATCACATAATCAGAACTCAATACTCGTACGTCAACACGTACCTATCGTGCGATACAAAATATATAATATCAAGCGTCAATGTTTAGCTGTCTCGTTGTCCTGTCCCCTGTGATGATGCTACATGAATACCAACAATGTATCATGTTATAATAGGCTTCGATATCAAAGTCCACAATTTTTTTTACATTTTTCAAAATATAAATCCTAGCGATCGATCTCCAAAAATCACCGATCGATCGCCTCAAAATTCCGTCTCTCGGTGATCAATCTCTATGTCTTGTGCGATCGATCGCCTCTATCGAGATCGATTGGCTGAGAACACACGATCGATCGCTACATCCTTTATAAAACATATTGTCCAAGCGTGATCGGTCACTTATCATTACGTGATCGATCGCCCGAAGTTTAAACCGCCTTATTTTCTGAGCATCGGCGATCGATAGCCCTTTGGCTAGCTATCGATCGCGATGCTGTGTTATTTTCAGAACATGGCGATTTCATGTCTATCTTCTTGGTGCTTCTCATACACCTCAATTTTTAACATCAAAACTTGATACCTTCATACTATACCAACATATGAACATGTTTGCATAACATTATAACTTGTTTCTTTGATTAAATCTCGTAGAAATGCAATTCATGAATTTATAATCACTCAAACCATATCAACTTTCATGCCAATATGGAAAAGCACTAGTAAAGCATCATATCCACATGTTTAAAGACTCACTTCCTCACCAAGTAGCTTTCCTTCCACTTCTCACCAAGTTTCTATCTTGATTCCACACCAAAAGCTAAGAAGAGGTAAGAGAGAGTGGGAGTGTTGGTGTAGAGATTTGCTATGTGTTGGTGGTGTATTATGTGTTCATAATCAGCTGATTTTCACTTGATATAGCCTAGCAAACTCCCTTAACATGCTTGTGAAATGTAGAAGAAATTCAAATTCAAATTTCATTCCAACTAGATTACATAAGTCTCTTGTATCACCACTTCTACTAGGTACCAAATGCATGTCCTACACTCTTTTTATGTCATAGTTCATAGCAATTAAACATTGTTTTCATGCATACACATATATATATGTCTATATATATGTTCTCAACTCCACATATATCATTACTTTTCATACTCGGTTCAACTCAAACTCGAGCCCACGACATACCGTATTAACACGTAATTACGCAAGACTCACATCAAACATGTATGAAATAGATCGAGGCATTACAATTTTCCCATACTAATTGAATTTTGTCTTCGAAATTATATACACTCAACACTGCAGCAATAAGCAATAAGCAATAATACATACTCAACGTTGTAATACTATAAATTCTCACCAGCGGTATACTAAAAACATAAACACATACCAAAAAATAACTCAGGATATTGCTGCATCATATACTGCCCCGTCTCCCAAGTTGCCTCCTCGACACCCCGCCTGTCCCATTGTACCTTCACCATTGGTAAATTGGTATTACTTTACTTGTTAACTTACGCACTGTTTTATCCAAAATCTTAATCGGTCGTTCCTCATATGACATGCATGTATCCAACTATACGTCAGACGGTTGTAATACATGACTTGTATCTGGTTCATATTTCCTCAACAGCGAAACATGAAAAACATCGTGGATACCACTCAATGATGGTGGTAGTGCCAATCTATATGCCAACGTACCAATACGTTGCAACACCTCATATGGACCAACATATTGTGGTGACAACTTTCCACGCATACCAAATCGTACCACACATCGAAAAGGTGAGATTTGTAAGAACACTCTGTCACCAACATGAAATTCAAGTTGTCTACATCACTTATTCGCATAAGCGGCTTGTCTATCCTAAGCAACTTTTAATTTCAATCTGGCCAGTTTCACTTTCTCTTCCATTTCTAAGATCATATCCGGTCCACTGTTAGAAGACTGATCAACATCATCCCAATACAATGTCGATCTACATCGTCGTCCATACAATGCTTCAAACTGTGTCATCTGTATACTAGTCAGATAACTATTATTGTACGAGAACTCAATTAATGGCAATGACTCTTGCCATGAGTTATCAAACTCTAATACACATGCACGTAACATATCCTCAAGCGTCTGTATTGTACGCTCTGTCTGTCCACCTGTCTGAGGATGATAAGCTGTACTCAATCGTACTTCAGTCCGCATTGCTAATTGTAAGCCTTCCCAGAAAATGAGAAGCAAACCTCGGATCTCGATCCGGCACAATTGAAACTGGTATTCCATGTAGTCTTACTACATTTTGAATGTACAATTGAGCCATTCTCAAGAAGGTAAATGTCATATTGTACGGTATGAAGTGAGCTACTTTTGTCAATCTGTCAACTATCACTCAAATCGCATCACAACCAGACGACGTCCTTGGCAAATGGGTCACAAAATCTATCGTGATATGTTCCCATTTTCATTGAGAAATTTCTAAACTCATCAATCCACCTCCTGGTTTCCGTCTCTCTGCTTTTACCTGTTGACAAATCAAACATCGTTTCACAAACTCAAGCACATCATATTTCATGCGTTTCCACCAGAATTGTGTGCAAATCTTTGTACATTTTCTTTCCTTCAGGATGTATACTGTATCTACTACAATGAGCACGTTGTAGTAGTTCTTGGCGTAGTCCTAATATAGCAGGTACTACCCAACACTGTCCATACATCAAACTTCCATCACTTGTTATAATGAAAGAAGACGTATGCCCTTGATTTATCATCTCTGTCCAGTATTGTGCTTCATCATCAGTGGTTTGTGCCGTTCTAATCTTCTCAAAGATATCAGGTTCAACCAACAATGTTGAAACCCTCACTGGCATCAAACTCATAACCCAAAGTACACAAGAAGTCATCAACGCTGACAATTGAATCATATCATTGGCAGTGTATTGTACCTGTCGACTTAAGGCATCTGATGTCAGATTGGCTTTTCCTGGATGATATTTGATCTCACAATCATAATCTTTCAAGAGATCCATCCATCTCCTTTGCCTCATGTTCAACTTTGTTTGAGTGAACAAAAACTTCAAACTTTTATGATCAGTGTATATGGTAAAGGACCTACCATATAAATAATGTCGCCATATTTTCAACGCAAAGGCTATGGCTGCCAACTCCAGATCACGCACTGGATACTTTATTTCATGTGGCTTCAGTTGTATTGATGCATAAGCCACAACATGTTTATCCTGCATCAATAGACAACCCAAACCAAGTAATGATGCATCAGTGCCCTACTCTGATGGAATAATCAACACCGGAGCAGTGGTCAACCAATGTTTTAATTCCTGAAAGCTTCTCACATGCCTCTGACCATCTAAAAGGTACACCCTTCTTTGTCAGTTGTGTTAATGGTTTGGCAATCTTTGAAAATCCTTCAACAAACCGTCTATAGTATCCTGCCAAACCCAAGAAACTATGAATCTCTGGCACAGAAGTAGGTGCTGACCAATTCATTACTGCTTCTATCTTTTTCGAATCCACTGATATACCATCTTTGGAGATCACATGCCCCAAAAATACTACACTGTTCAACCAAAACTCACACCTGCTGAGTTTGGCGTATAAGTATGTGTTCCCTAAAGTTGCAATACCACATGGAAATGTTGGACATGCTCTGCTTCACTCCAAGAATAGATCAGTATATTATCGATAAACATAAAGACAAATTGGTCAAGATACTCCTGAAAAACTCTATGCATCAAACTCATGAAGACAGCTGGAGCATTAGTCACTCCAAATGGCATAACCAGGAACTCATAATGTCCACAACGAGTTCTGAATGCTGGCTTCTGTATATCTACTTCCCTCACACGTATATGATGATATCCAGATCTCAAATCAATCTTAGAATAGATCATTGATCTCTGCAACTGATCACAAATCATCAATACGGGGAAGAGATATTTATTCTTAATTATTACCTTGTTCAATTGTCTGTTGTCAATGCATAGTCGCATTGATCTATCCTTCTTCTTAACAAACAACACTGGAGCACCCCAAGGTGATACACTAGGTCATATGTGTCCCTTATCAAGTATATCTTGCAACTGAGTTTTTAACTCTCTCAGTTCAGTTGGTGCCATTCAATATGGTGCTCGTGAGATTGCAGAAGTACCACGTAGCAATTCAATGCCAAATTTCACCTCACGACTTGGGGGAAATCCATGAATCTCATCTGGAAATACATCTACATATTTTGCAACCACTGGTATCTCTTCTATTCTTCATTCTACTTTCCTGTCTGTTACATCAATAGCGTAAATCAAATAGCCCATATGTCCATGTTCTAACAACCGTGACATTCTAATTGCAGATATCAAAGGAATCTAGATCCCTGTCCATAGAAGATCCATGGGTTTCTAGTATCAGACTGAAACTTCACTATCTTCTGACAACAATCCACAACAGTTTGATATATACTCAACACATCAATACCCAGAATACAGTCAAAATCCGTCATATATAACACAATCAAATCTGCCTGTATTCCATAGTCATCATCAAACTGAATAGAACAATCAAACACACTCTGACAAATCATCACAGTAGTTCCCATTGGTGTCGAGACATACAGAGGCATCAACAGTGGAGACGAGCATATATGATGACGCTCAACAAAAGCTTGTGCAATAAATGAATGTGATGCACCAGTATCAATTAATAGAAAAGTCGGATAAGCAAATAAATAACACCTACCCGCTATCACATCACCAGGAGCTGCCTCTGATGTTCTTTGTTTAGTGCATAGACCTGAACTTGGGGTGGTCCCGTTCTCTGTCCCCACTAGTCCGTGGTACAAATTGTGGTCTTTGATGCACTGTACTTTCTGACACATCCCCTCTCGTCTGTTGTCCTCCAGCGTGAGGAAAATCGCGTATCATGTGTCCTGGCATACCACATCCATAACAAACTGGACCATCAATGTGTGGACAATCACGTCTAAAGTGTGGTCCTCCATAATTAAAACATTTTAAGCCTCTACTACTGCTACTACTGCTGCCTTGGGACTGTCCCTTGGCATCTCGTTCGCCCCCTTTCTAGTATCAAATTTCCCACCACCATATCTCGAGGAAGATGCACCTTCTCGTGATGCTTCAAGATGATCCCCTCTGGGTCTCATACTGTTGATGTAGGTTTCTGAGCTTGTCCTGCATCTTTGTATGCCCAGTTCCAATCTCAGCCATCTCAGCCCTAGTCAGCGCCTCCTCAAATGAAGTTGGGTTATTCGAAATAACCCTATCAAACAACTCAGGCCGTAGGCCTTTCACAAACTGTCTAATCTTTGCTAAATGTTTGCAGCTATATGAGGTACATACCTCAACAAAGAAGAGTACTGCAAAACATAATCAGATACCTTCATGGTTCCCTGTTTCAGATTATTGAACTCATCTTCTTTCAACTGCCAAGCACCAACAGAGAAATAATGACCAAGAAAACGGGTTCTGAACACATCCCCTGTCCACATTCTGCCCCTGAGCTCTCAATTCTATCAATGTCGCTTTCCACCACATCATCACTTTCTTCGCTAATTGGAACTCAACTAAACGCAACCAGACTGACTTAGCACATGGTGCTGATCTGTTCAACACGTTCTAACCATTCCTCAGCCTGTTCCCCCGATTCAGTACACTCAAAACGAGGTGGTTGATAGCTCAGAAATTGAGTCAATGTCAATTCTCCAGGTAACAATACATGTTCTACTGGCCCTTGGCCTACTAGTGGTGGTGGCATATACGCTAACCCAACACTAGCATTGCCACTCATGGCATCCCAAACGCCATCTTGAGGTAATCTGTCTGTCATTACTGTACAACAGGGGTTAATAACAACATTCAAATGTATAAAGCGTGTTAGTATAAAAACATATCACAGTTATCAACATGCTTTCAAGTGATTAGGCAACTCCCTAAGTCACTTCCTCTACCCTGGTTCACCCAGTTCTCAAACCACTGCTCTGATACCACTAATGTAGGGTCCTCTTTACTGAATCTGTTATGTATCAATTCATTATACATTTGTGAGTAGGAATTAAGTAATAATACACACACTGATTAAGCATTTTACTTTGCCAGTTCTTACAACATTTACAAACCCTTACATAATATACATCACATGTACAGATGAACAACCTAAATAAGTCCATATCCTAAGCAGTAGATCAGTTCGCAGCAGAAATTGACTCACAATCCCGTCCTCCCACGTATATGAGTCCCTACATAAACAATCACACAACATGAATATTTATAATCAACCATCACAGTTCTATATCAATAAGAAAAACACAGTACAATAAATCACCAATCTCAACTGTGATTGTTCTGTATCATATATCACAAAATGCAAATATGTCATGACATTTCTCATTCATCATCATGTTATAACGGAACATATTTGATAAGTCTCTCAGCTCAATATGTCAGTGGCTCAGCCTTCACATCCCATATTAGCTGCACATATCATATTTCCATCCTCACATGTTATAATAGCCAAAACATATGCTCAACAAGAGCATACCTCTCATGCCAAATCATATGATCAACAGTAGCATATCCCTCATGTCATCAGTCTCAACAACATGAATGCATACCAATATGATTCCAACAATCATATATCTCAATCTCAATATATAGAAGCAACATCATATAATCAGAACTCAATACTCGTATGACAACACGTACCTATCGTGTGATACAAAATATATAATATCAAGCGTCAATGTTTAACCGCCTCGTTGTCCTGTCCCCTGTGATGATTGTATTATTCTTAAACATTGTCCCTAGTCAAGTATTATCATGAATCGGGATAATGATAATACATAGAGACTAGTATGTGTTGATTGATGAATTGTTCATTGATATGAGATATCAAATCAACACATGGGTACATGTTAGAGAACGATGTACTGGACAGACCCACCATGAGAATGCTACATGGATAGTTATATAAGCGTCATAAGCAATTATCATAGTGATAATAATCTATGTAATCCTTACGACTTGTGATCATAAGAGATCCCAACATAAGGAGTTATGTATCTTGATATTGTCAAACGTTACCTGTAACAGGGTATACTATAAAGGCAACTATTTGATACACTACAAATTATGTAGAGGGATGTTGATTGATCGAGATAGGATTTGTCCCTCCTATATAACAGGAGAAGTGTTTGGCCCTTGTTCAAGTAAGACTAAAATGCATGGCCATGCTCGAATGAGTCGATATGAGATATCGAGCTTATTCGTTAATTCTAGTTCTACTTGGGGATCAAGAAATAGAGATTGAGTATACGAGTATGACTATTCCATGACTCATGTTCAATCTAAACACAAAGGACAAAGGGATTAAGTTACATGGTTAATATTATCACAAGTTCTTAGGTTAAGTCGAGTCATTGACATTCTTGTGATTTGGGTAGCCTTGATGTGTTGCTAGATACCGCTCATTGCTTGTGACGTAAAATGAGATTTTATGTCACTGCCAACATTACAAGATCCTATCGGGTCGCACAAAAGATTAAATCGATAAAGGGAATTAAATTCATGGGATGAATTAATTAATTAAGAAGAGTCTTAATTAAATGATTATAAGGATTTAATTAAATCATGGGTTTGGGCCCATGAGACTTTTAAGAAAGTATTGAACCTTAATTAAAATCTTATAATATAAATACAAGGTTTTGATTAATAGTTAATCATACAATTCAAAATAAAACCTAGCCACTAAAATAGCTCTCGGCCGCCTCATTTAGCTCCAAGAAGTTCTCGGTCGCCGCCGTGTAAGCTTGGGGTTTGTTTGGCCGCCGTTTAATCGGTTGTGAACCGTGTGTGGTTTTGATTCCGGTTCAAGAACGAGTCTAGCAGCTTGTTCTTGAACGGTCCCTTACCGATTTGATCGTGTGGATACCGTTGAGGCAAAACTTGATAAGTTTTGCTAGTTACTCGAAGGAGGCGTTGGACGTGGTGCTGCTTCGTGGAATCTGCTCAAACACGCTACAAGGGTGAGATCTTTGATCCTTTATCCGATATGATAACCTTTGTATAGATCCGGTGTTATAGTAATCCAAAATTTTATTCCGCTGCGTACCATGCTTGTTGGATTACTTACAGTGGTATCAGAGCCGTATACAAGGCTCATATCGGATTTATGTGGTTAAATTGTTTTAATCATATTAGGATTATACTGCATGCTATAAAAACTGTATATAATCATATATGATATGATTAAATTGAGTTTGTTAAATTATCATAAAATTATATTTGATATAATTGAGGTTTATTGTATATGATACAAGGATGCGTAAAGTCGAGGCGTTGGATCAAGGTGGTTGGACCACTTCACAGCATAACTCTCGGCCGCCGCTCAAGAGCTAGGGTTCGGACCCTTGGCTCGAGCATGGGCCGAGCCGTCGCACTATCTAGGGTTTTGAACTCTATTGACTCGATAAAGTATTGAGGCGGTGCAAGATGGTTCGATCATGGTCCACGGAATTATGAGGGTCGACGGCTACACCACGTGAGAGCTAGGGTGTTTCAAACTTGGCTCGAGATGGTTGAGCCGCCACCGTCATGAACCGTGCATGGCTTGATCATGACTCGTGGCTATGAATTCCAGCTTGTTCGGACCAAGTGGCTCGATAAAAACCAAAACGGCGCATGTGGCTAGGTCTAACGGCCGCCGCTTGCTCGAGGGGCTCGGACCACGTCTTGGGCTAGGGTTTTGAACCCTAGGCCCATAATTGGTCCAGCCGTGGTGTTTGGTTGGTTCGAGCCATGTTGGTTCGTGACTTAGTCGCATTAGTTCGTGGCATGTGATGTCCCGAGCGTACGATAATTTTTCAAAACTTTATTTTACAGTTTTAATTAGAATAAATTTTAAAATGTTTAGAATTTAATTAATTAAATTATTATAGAATGTTTTATGTGTTGTTTGAGCATGGTGCATGGTTATAGCCCTTTGACCTATTAGATAGGATTTGTGAATGTTTGTAATTTATAATACGACCTGCGTGTCGTGCCTTCTCTATTTTATTCTAAATGTTATCCCTCCCCTATGTTCCCCTCGAATGTGACTCGAGGAATTCTCTATATTTGTAAATGTTATATAGTATAGTTTATTTATTGATGGTGATCAATGAAGATGGAGCATGGTGCCGGGATGAGGAGGCCATTCACAAATTGGAGCCAAAGGAAGGTACTTGTGAAGTTACCTTAGGTTGACTCTTAGGATTTTCTCATTGGCTTGAGAAAATCGCTAGTAGGGGCTATAACCATGTCACGTTTAATTATGAATGTTGATGCATGATTTATCTTATGTTTTAGATTGATAATTGTATTACACATATATGTAGATATGTATATGCCTATATGTAGTGGACATATTTTAAATTATCAAATTAATCATGAGATCAATAAATCCCTCTAAAATATTAAGTTTTAGATGCCTTCCAAAATTAAAAGTACTCGTCAAAACTTCGATTGTACATGTGTGGGTTTGCCAAAGTAAAGCACCGTGACAATCTTAGTAAGGCGCGAAAGGATAAAAGTGATATTCGTTATACTTTAAATTGGGTACGACTTAACTAGGTTATCTCAATAGGATCGGGAACCTAGAGGCATGGGTTGGATAATAGTTCATTTGATGAATTGAACAAAGCGTTGTTCGTCCAACTATCCAAGAATTACATGTGATGTAATTGACAAAGCGTTGTCTACCTAAATAACCAAGTCTTGGGCGATTAGCCAAAGCTAACTCAAGATTAGGTGAAATATGGATCTTGGCCCACTAAAGGTTTCGAGGGTTGATATTTTAAACAAAATAGTGGTAGTATCATTTAATATAAGACCATGTTAAATGATTAAATCATAAACTTATTTTGCATATTTATATTGTAGATATCCATGGCAACTAACAATACAACAAGCACATTATCACTGCGATCGGTCCTTGAGAAGGACAAATTAAATGGGAAAAACTTCCTAGACTGGTATCGGAATCTGAGGATAGTCCTCAAGCAAGAAAAGAAGCAATATGTCCTAGAGGAACCCTTACCTGCTGAGGAACCTCCCCTGACGGCTACTAGAGCCGATAAAGATGCTTACAAGAAGCATCAAAGTGACGCACTTGATGTTGGGTGCCTTATGCTTGCCACCATGAACTCTGAGCTTCAGAAGCAACATGAGGAAATGGAGGCGTTCGATATGATCGAGCACCTTAAGCAACTGTACCAACAACAAGCAAGGCAATAGAGGTGTGACGTCTCTAAAGCGTTGTTCCAGTGTAGAATGGTAGAAGGAAGTCTAGTTGGAGCTCATGTACTCAAGATGATTGGGTATATTGAGAATCTGGAGAAGCTGGGTTTTCCTTTGGACCAAGAGTTGGCCACTGACGTGATCTTGCAATCGTTGCCTGAAAGCTTCAGTCAATTTGTCTTGAATTACAATATGATTGAAATTGAAAAGACTCTACCACTGTTACTTGGCATGCTTAGAACTTTTGAAGCAAACAGCAAGAGGTCTAAGCCTACAAATGTTCTTATTGTGAATAAGAGCAAATGAAAGACTAAAGCTAAGAGCTTCAACAAGAACAAGAAGGTCTTTGTTAAATCTAAGCCAAAAGCTTCTGCACTTAAGCCAAAGGGAGGGATAGCAAAGGAAGGGAACTGTTTCCATTGCGGTGAGACCGATCATTGGAAAAGGAACTGCAAAGTATATCTGGAGGATCTCAAGAAAGGAAGTGTGACTTCCACTTCAGGTATTTTTGTTATAGAAGTCAATTTATCTACTTCTTCATCATGGGTATTAGATACTGGATGTGGATCTCACATTTGTGTAAATGTGCAGGACCTCAAAAAGAGTAGATTGTTGGCGAAAGGCGAAGTTGATCTCCGAGTTGGAAATGGAGCAAGAGTTGCTGCATTAGCTGTAGGGGATTATCATTTATCTTTGCCTTCTGGTTTATCGTTGATTTTAAAAGACTGTTATTTTGTGCCTTCTATTACGAAAAACATTATTTCTATTTCTTGTTTGGACAAGTATGGATTTTCATTTATGATAAAGGACAACTGTTGTTCTATTTATTTAAATGATATGTTTTATGCTAGTGCACAAATGGTGAATGGTCTTTATTTATTAAATCTTGATATGCCTGTCTATAACATAAATACTAAAAGGATTAAAAATAATGATTGTAATCCGACTTATCTCTGGCATTGTCGCTTGGGCCACATAAACGAGAACCGCATATCTAAACTTCATAAGGATGGAGTATTAGATTCTTTTGATTTTGAATCATATGAAACATGCGAGTCTTGTTTAATGGGCAAGATGACTAAAGCCCCTTTCAAGGGACATGTTGAAAGGACAAATGTTTTATTGGGACTAATACATAGTGATGTATGTGGGCCAATAAGTACACAAGCTAGAGGTGGTTTTCAATACTTCGTTACATTTATTGATGACCTCAGTAGATATGGGTACGTGTACCTAATGAAGCATAAGCATGAAACCTTTGAAAAGTTCAAAGATGTCAAGAATGAAGTACAAAACCAACTTGGCAAAAGTATCAAAATCCTTCGATCAGATCGAGGAGGTGAATACTTAAGCCAGGAGTTTCATGACTATCTAAAGGAGTGTGGGATAGTCCCACAACTCACTCCTCCGTATACTCCACAATGGAATGGTGTATCCAAGAGGAGAAATCGAACCTTGTTGGACATGGTCCGATCAATAATGAGTCATGCAGATCTTCCGATATCGTTTTGGGGACACGCTTTAGAAACAGCAATATTCATACTGAACCGTGTTCCATCTAAATCAGTGGAAAAGACACCATATGAGATATGGACTGGGAAGCATCCTAGTATGTCTTTTATGAAGATTTGGGGTTGTGAGGCTTTCGTGAGACGTCACGTCTCTAACAAACTTGGACCCAAATCTGATAAATGTTTATTTGTGGGGTATCCTAAGGAAACGAAAGGATACTATTTCTATTATCCCACCGAGAACAAAGTAGTTGTTGCTCGGACTGGTGTCTTTCTTGAAAGAGAATTTATTTCTAGAAAAACCAGTGGGAGACAAATAGAACATAGTGAAGTTCAACCACAAGAAAACATTGAACATGATATTGAGATGGAAATAGAGCAGACACCACAAGATGTTGTGGATAAAGTGCCTGCTCAAGAGACACAAGCCCAGCGTAGGTCTGTAAGAGAACACCGGGAGCCACAGAGATATGGATTTCTTGTGACTCTACAAGGTGACTTACTACTTATTGATGAGGATGAGCCGTCATCTTATCAACAAGCTATAATGGGCACTGATTCTGAGAAATGGCAAGAGGCCATGAAATCTTAGATGGAATCCATGTATGCAAACCAAGTATGGACTTTGGTTGATCCACCTGAAGGGGTACGACCCATAGGGTGCAAATGGATTTTCAAGAAAAAGACCGACATGGATGGTAATGTACAAACCTATAAAGGTCGACTGGTTGTAAAAGGTTTCAAACAAATTCATGCTATTGACTATGATGAAACTTTTTCACCAGTTGCCATGGTTAAATCCATTATGATCTTACTTGCAATAGCTGCATTTCATGATTATGAAATCTGGCAGATGGATGTCAAAACAGCTTTCCTTAATGAAAATCTGCTTGAGGATGTGTACATGACACAGCCCGAGGGTTTTGTCGATCCAAAGGATGCTGGAAAGATATGCAAGCTACAACGATCCATTTATGGATTGAAGCAAGCTTCTCGGAGTTGGAATCTTTGTTTTGATGATGCAGTCAAAGAGTTTGGTTTCATCAAAAATGTAGATGAACCTTGTGTCTACAAGAAGGTCAGTGTGAGCATAATATCTTCCTAATATTGTATGTAGATGACATACTTCTCATTGGGAATGATATCCCTGCCTTACAATCTGTAAAGATTTGGCTAGGGAATTGCTTTTCTATGAAAGACTTGGGTGAAGCCACCTATGTATTAGGAATCAAGATCTATAGAGATAGATCAAGAAGATTACTTGGCCTAAGTCAAAGTACATACATAGACAAAGTGCTTAAAAGGTTTAGCATGCAAGAATCAAAGAAAGGATTCGTGCCTATGACACATGGTATATATCTCTCGAAGGAACAGTGTCCTTCAACACCAGATGAGAGACAACGCATGAGTAAGTTCCCATATGCGTCAGCTATTGTATCTATCATGTATGCCATGATATGTACTCGTCCCAATGTATCGTATGCTTTGAGCATGACGAGCAGATATCAAGTTGATCCAGGTGAAGGTCACTGGATTGCTGTCAAGAATATCCTGAAGTACTTGAGAAGAACTAAGGGTACATTCTTGATTTATGGAGGTGAGGAAGAGCTCAATGTAATGGGTTACACTGATGCAAGCTTCCAAACCAAAAAAGATGATTATCGATCGCAATCTGGATATGTGTATTGCCTAAATGGAGGTGCTGTGAGCTGGAAGAGTTCAAAGCAAGAGACAGTAGCCGATTCTACAACAGAAGCTGAGTATATTGCTGCCTCGGATGCAGCAATGGAAGCTTTCATTTCTGAACTTGGAGTGGTGCCTAGCATTAAAGATCCGATAGAACTCTATTGTGACAACAATGGAGCGATCGCATTGGCTAAGGAACCTAGATCTCACCAAAGATCCAAGCACATACTTCGGCGCTTTCATTTCATTCGAGAAATCGTTGAAATGGGAGATGTTAAAATATGCAAAGTACCAACAGATGATAATGTATCAGACCCATTGACGAAGCCACTGTCACAGCAGAAGCATGATCGTCATACTAGATCTCTAGGCATTAGGTATATGTCTGATTGGTCTTAGTGCAAGTGGGAGATTTGTTGGGATATGCCCTAAGACAAGTCATTGGATGATTGTTTTGACATACAATGTTTATGATTTTAAGAATGGCAATTCATTATTATATATTATTCGTTTTACTGTGCAATGTGTATTAATATATATGTTAATGTCCTTAGAATAATATTTTATTATTCTTAAACATTGTCCCTAGCCAAGTATTATCATGAATCGGGATAATGATAATACATAGAGACTAGTATGTGTTGATTGATGAATTGTTCATTGAAATTAGATATCAAATCAACACATGGGTACATGTTAGAGAACGATGTACTGGACAGACCCACTATGAGAATGCTACACGGATAGTTATATAAGCGTCATAAGCAATTCTCATAGTGATAATAATGTATGTAATCCTTACGACTTGTGATCATCAGAGATCCCAACATAAGGAGTTATGTATCTTGATATTGTCAAACGTTACCTGTAACAGGGTATACTATAAAGGCAACTATTGGATACACTACCAATTATGTAGAGGGATGTTGATTGATCGAGATAGGATTTGTCCCTCCTATATAACAGGAGAAGTGTTTGGGCCCTTGATCAAGTAAGACTAAAATGCATGGCCATGCTCGAATGAGTCGATATGAGATATCGAGCTTATTCGTTTATTCTAGTTCTACTTTGGGATCAAGAAATAGAGATTGAATATACGAGTATGACTATTCCATGACTCGTGTTCAATCTAAACACAAAGGACAAAGGGATTAAGTTACATGGTTAATATTATCACAAGTTCTTAGGTTATGTCGAGTCATTGACATTCTTGTGATTTGGGTAGCCTTGATGTGTTGCTAGATTCCGCTCATTGCTTGTGACGTAAAATGAGATTTTATGTCACTGCCAACATTACAAGATCCTTTCGGGTCGCACAAAAGATTAAATCGATAAAGGGAATTAAATTCATGGGATGAATTAATTAATTAAGAAGAGTCTTAATTAAATGATTATAAGGATTTAATTAAATCATGGGTTTGGGCCCATGAGACTTTTAAGAAAGTCTTGAACCTTAATTAAAATCTTATAATATAAATACAAGGTTTTGATTAATAGTTAATCATACAATTCAAAATAAAACCTAGCCACTAAAATAGCTCTCGGCCGCCTCATTTAGCTCCAAGAAGTTCTCGGTCGCCGCCGTGTAAGCTTGGGGTTTGTTTGGCCGCCGTTTAATCGGTTGTGAACCGTGTGTGGTTTTGATTCCGGTTCAAGAACGAGTCTAGCAGCTTGTTCTTGAACGGTCCCTTACCGATTTGATCGTGTGGATACCGTTGAGGCAAAACTTGATAAGTTTTGCTAGTTACTCGAAGGAGGCGTTGGACGTGGTGCTGCTTCGTGGAATCTGCTCAAACACGCTACAAGGGTGAGATCTTTGATCCTTTATCCGATATGATAACCTTTGTATAGATCTGGTGTCTAGTAATCCAAATTTTATTCCGCTGCGTACCATGCTTGTTGGATTACTTACAGATACTACAAAATACCAACAATGTATCATGTTATAATAGGCTTCAATATCAAAGTCCACAAAAAAAGTTAATATTTTTCAAAATATAAATCCTAGCGATCGATATCCAAAAACCACCGATCGATCGCCTCAAAAGTTTGTCTCCCGGTGATCGATCTCTATGTCTTGTGCGATCGATCCCCTCTACCGCGATCGATCGATACATCCTTTATAAAACATATTGTCCAAGCATGATCGATCATTATCATTATGTGATCGATCGCCCAAAGTTTAAACCGCCATATTATTTTCTGAGCATCGGCGATCGATCACCCTTTGGCTGGCAATCGATCACGATGCACTTTTATTTTCAGAACATGGCGATTTCATGTCTATCTTCTTGGTGCTTCTCATACACCTCAATTTTAACATCAAAACTTGATACCTTCATACTATACCAACATATGAACATGATTGCCTAACATTACAACTTGTTTCTTTGATTAAATCTCATAGAAATGCAATTCATGAATTTATAATCACTCAAACTATATCAACTTTCATGCCAATATGGAAAGCACTAGTAAAACATCATATCCACATGTTTAAAGACTCACTTCCTCACCAAGTAGCTTTCCTTCCACTTCTCACCAAGTTTATATCTTGATTCCACACCAAAAGCTAAGAAGAGGTAAGAGAGAGTGGAGAGTGTTGGTGTAGAGATTTGCTATGTGTTGGTGGTGTATTATGTGTTCATAATCAGCTGATTTTCACTTGATATAGCCTAGCAAACTCCCTTAACATGCATGTGAAATGTAGAAGAAATTCAATTCAAATTTCATTCTCTTGTATCACCACTTCTACCAGGTACCAAATGCATGTCCTACACTCTTTTTATTTCACAGTTCATAGCAATTAAACCTTGTTTTCATGCACACATATACATGCAACTCCACATATATCATTAATTTTCATACTCGGTTCAACTCGAACTCGAGTCCACGTCATACCGTAATTATCACGTAATTACGCAAGACCCATATTAAACATGTATGAAACAGATCTAGGCAATACACACCCCACTAACCCTCATTTACAAAGAATGATAATGGAGGCTACAGTTACAGAATTTCAGCGGTTTGGCATTGAAGTGGAATTATAGCAGAGTTAATGTGGACTATGTATTGTAACACCCAGAATTTTAACCCTATAAATATCCGAGCATTCCCAAAGCAAGAAGTACACAAAAGTCTGTATTTTCACACAGTACTAGCAACCATTTTCAAGTTAGGAAGAAGACCCAATTTCGAAGCTTTTGCATCAATTTCTGAGACAATTTCTGTAAGTGGGTTTTGTATACTATTAGTCATTTGGTTTTTGAAACTATATGTATGTGTTATAAAAGTTCAGTCGAATAAAACTATGAGTTTTCTGTAAAGTTAAGACAACAAGGAAATAAGTGTTTACGAGCAAAGTGCTACGTGTATGGGGGTCACCTCTTGAATCAACGGAGCTAAGTGCCACATATGTGGGAGCCACCACTTGAGTCCATATAAACACCTCTGAATTATGGATCCATGTTTAAGTTCTGTGCTTTTCAAATTGTTATACATGTTATGTTATGATTTGAAATTTGTTTTGTTATGAAGTTATGAATATATGTATGTTGGTATTCGATTGGCCCATACTTGCTTGGTGTTTCCCAACACACTCACCTCTTACGCACCTCCCCAGATAAGATTGATTCAGAGGTAGAAGACGATGAACAATATCAGTTTTGGGGATGGTGATCTATTCCTGCTGACATGAAGTCTATCGCTACTGATGATTAAATTAGTTTTATTAGTTATGCTGCCGCACCATTTTGTATTTTCAATCAGTTGTAAATCAGTCTTAATTTAATATCAGTTCAGTTATAAAGACAATTAAAGTTTGATTATGGAATGAAAGACTGATTTATTTTAGATCTATATCTGATGCTTGTTGTTTTCGAATTTTTAATTTGGAAATAACGTCGATGTCATCAGTCCCGGTCTCGGGATGTGACATTTAAGTTGTATCAGAGCAACCAGGTTTCCAGAATACCGATGGGTAAGTTTTGGACAGATTGAAGATCTGTAGAATAGACTACGTCTGTAGAACAGATCAATCCAGTAGAATATAGATTGGTCATAGCCAACCAGCTGAGTAATTTGATCTGTAGAGCAAATGAAGTCTGTAGAGCAGATCAAATCATTACATAGCGGAACAAATTTGTAGAGCAGATCATTAAATTAGATCTGTAGTCTATGTTAGTAGAACACTTGAGTAAATCATGTGAGCTGACTAACCCAGAGCTGATCAGCACAGTAGTGACCAGCTGAGTTGAAGAATCAGTTGAGTATTAAACTAATACGTAGAACTAGCCTGTAGAGCTAAGAACCTATCAATTGATGATGCATCAGTAGAGCTGATCAACCAGTTTCAACCCTCATCAGTTTGGTTTTCAAAATATATATTTGCGTCCTTTATCGACCGAACTTCAAATGGCCATAACTTTTGATCCAGGAGGAATTTTGATTATTATAATATATGCACGCAAACGTCTTTTCAAGACGGATCAAACGCAAAACTAATTTATTTGTTTTGGATCAGCGATGAACCGGAAATTTCTTGTTTTAGATAGCTTACGCTCAATTTTAAAAATATTTCTATTTTTGAGCCAACTTTGAGGAATTTTAATTTCCAAACTACTTGTCGTATTGAACTCAAATTTGGTGAGATTCTTGTTCTTGATTTGGAGAAATTTTAGAAAACTTTTCACTCAATTCTGAGAAAATTTATTTTCGAGTGAAATTTTAGGCTAAATATATCATTGATATGCCTACCTTGATCTGATTTCTCCTTATTATCGATTCTTAGAACTTAAGTTAATATGATTCGATTTATTTCTGAGACTCATAAGTTAAGAATCATATTTTCTTGTTTGGGATGTAGGCTGTGATGACTCGTGGTCAATCTAGCATGACTCTCCATTTTGAACGTAGGATAGCAGAACTTGAGGAGTTATTAGTTAAGGAGAAGCAAGAGAATACCGAGCTCTTAGAAGTTAGAGACCATCTGCATGCAGACATCCATCGATTCTCCTATTATTATAATCATGCCGAGGAGGAACTAGTGGAAGCTAGAAAGAGCAATGCATCACTCATAAAGATTCATAACAAAAAGGTGGATAGAAACCGAGTGCTTGTGCAATAGTTGGAGCACCTTCAACACGAATATGAACAAAAGGATGCTCAGGTTCAGACTCTTACCATGGATAACACGGAGATGGCGTTCGAGGTTGAGCACTTGCAAAATCTCATCATCAATCTACAAGTGGAAGAGGATCCCGAAGAGGACCCCGAGGAGGATCAGCTGGAAGAGGAAATCGAGGAAGAATTAGGAGATGGAGAGATTATATATTAGTTTCCGTTAGACTTATGTATTATGAAGAAATTTATTAAAATTTCAGTTTTTTGCTTTGATATTTCATTGTAAATTATTACAGTAATCAATGAAATTATATGTTTCTTTTCAAAACTTGTCTCCAGTTTTTTTTTTCCTTTTTGAACATATTAACTATTCATTTGCGCAACAATCTTAGAGTCATACGAATTGTAGGATATGGCTGGTCGTCCACCTCGCGACAACCGTAACCCGCAATACGACTTTCTACGTAACAATAATGATGAAGCCGGTAGAAGCCAAGATCAACCCCAACCACTAAGGATGGGTTTCAGTCGTGAAGACTTGATGGCTATAGCTACTATCGTGGCCACTACTCTACAAGGGTTTATCAATCCAGCTGCCAACCAACCACCACCACAGCCATCTCAACAGCCGTAAGGGATTAAGTACCACTATGAATCCCTCCCAAGAATCGAGTGCCAATTTTTTTATGGTAACTAAGATCCGGAAGTGGCTCAGAATTGGTTAAAAGAGATTGAAAACCATCACAGACTGCTCCGGGTGCCACAAAATATCAAAGTGGATGTCACTACGCCATTTCTTGGCGACAATGCGAGAAAGTGGCGGGACACTGTATCACCTTCAATGGCTGAAGCAGGGCCAATTTCATGGCAACAATTCCGAGATGCCTTTCTGAAGCAGTACTTTTCAGCAGTTGTAAGACTTCAGAAGTTGAGTGAGTTTGACAGCTTAACGCAAACTCCAGGGATGTCTATAGTGGAGTATTCATCAAAGTTCCATGACTTGGGAACTTATGCTCCAGCAGTTATGGAAGATGAGACCCTTAGTTGCATCATTTCAAGAAAGGTCTGAATTCGAATCCAGTCTGCTCTAGCAATTTTTGAGACCAACAATTTTGGAGATTTTATGGGAGCAGCCATCAGGGCTAAATCCGATATTCAACGCCGAGAATAGGAATTCAAGCGCAAGCGACCTCTCTAGGACCAGCATTCCAACATTGGCAAAAAGTTGCCAATGCAACCCGGCAAACAGTCGAGTGGACCACCAAAATGAAACACATTTTCCCCGGCCAACAAAGAAGGCCCGAAGTGCATATCTTGTGGCTTTATCCATTATGGCGAGCGCCATAGACAAAGCAGAGCTTGCTTCCGATGTGGAAAGTTTGGACATAGGATAGCCGATTGTCCTGAACTAGAGAGAAAGATGTTTGGTCCTAACACTGGTGCCCCTCCAAATAAGCCAAAGGATCACAATCCCAGTGCTCGTGTCTTTGTTATGACACAAGAAGAATCAGAGGGTGCAAACGATGTGGTTGCATGTACCATTTTATTGAACAATTTACCTGGATTTGTATTGTTTGATTGTGGTGCCACACATTCGTTTATGTCTAAGAGGATTGCTAAGAAGTTAGCAATTAAACCTGGTGTACTTGATGAACCTTATAGAGTAGAAACTCCTACTAATAAAACCTTAGAATCACGTAGTATTCATCGAGGCTGCAACATTAGTATAAGTTATAGAACGTTCAGTGATGATTTAATACAACTCAACATGGTGGATTTTGATGCTATTTTAGGAATGGATTGGTTAGCTAAGTATCAGCCTTAGTTGACTGTCGCAATAAGAATGTTAAGCTAAGAACCATGGATCAAGAAGAGATCATATATCATGGCAAGATAAAGGAACGAGGATCCCTCATATATTTGCAAACCTGGAAAGCGATGAAATGTGGTGTAGAGGTCTACTTAGCCATGATCGGTGAGATACATGTAGGGACTGAGCTCAGACTAGAGGATGTCCCAGTATTGCAAGAATTCCCAGAAGTCTTCCCTGAAGAACTACCAGGATCAGTCCCAGATAATGAGATAGAATTCGAGATTAACTTGGTGCCTAGCGCTGCATCAATCTCGAAGGCACCATACCGTATGGCCCCACCTGAATTAAAAGAGCTTAAGGAACAACTTCAAGAGCTCTTGGACAAGAAGCACATCAGACCATGTGCATCTCCATGGGGAGCTCCAGTACTATTTAAAGAAAAAAGACGGGAGTATGAGATTGTGTATCGATTACAGAGAGTTGAATAAGGTCACAATCAAGAATAAGTATCATCTCCCAAGGATAGACGGCATGTTCGATCAACTCAAGGGAGCTAAAGTCTTTTCTTAGCTCGATCTAAGGTCAGGCTATCATCAGCTCAAGATTAAGGCATGAGATATTCTGAAGACTGCCTTCCGAACAAGATATGTGCATTACGAGTTCACAGTGATGCCGTTTGGATTGACGAATGCTCCAGCCGCATTCATGGATTTGATGAACAGAGTATTCAAGCCATTTTTGGATAAGTTCGTTGTAGTGTTCATCGATGACATTTTAGTCTATTTGTCAAGCAAAGAGGAACATGAAGAATATCTTCGTCTTACTCTTCAAACTTTAAGGGAAAAAGAACTCTTTGTCAAATTCAAGAAATGCAAATTTTGGCTAGATAACGTTGCTGTCTTAGGACATATCATATCTGAAGCGGGCATGCCCGTAGATCCTAAGAAAGTTGAAGCAATTATGGACTCACTAAGACCAAAGGTTGTAACAGAGATTCAAAGTTTCTTAGGCTAGTTGTCTTGTCGAAGGATTTTCTTCGATAGCAATACCTTTGACAAGACTCACACAAAAGAACTCGAAATTCATATGGAGTGAAGACTGTGAGAAGATCTTCGAGACTTTGAAGAAACAGCTTGCATCTACACATGTGTTGGTATTGCCAACTGAGAATATGGGTTTTACAATCTACAGTGATGCATCGAAAGCAGGTCTAGATTTGTACGCATGCAAGAAGGGAGAGTGATTGCTTATGCATCGAGGTAGCTTAAGCCTTATGAGCAAAACTACCCTACGCATTATCTAGAGTTAGCCACTGTGGTTTTTGCCTTGAAGATTTGGAGGCATTATCTCTATGGCGCTAAGTGTTAGGTATTCACCGACCATCAAATTCTCAATTACTTATTTACTCAAAAGGATTTGAAAATGAGGCAAAGATGATGGATCGAACTCTTAAAGGATTACGACCTCACAATCAACTACCATACCGGGAAGGCAAACAAAGTGGCAGACGCGTTGAGCAGAAAAGGTAAAGGAAATATGATATTGGCTTCACTCTCAGCTTAGCCATGTTTGCGAGAGATGACAAGATAAATCAAGATCAAGACCCTGGTATGACGTTATTAAAAGAGCAAGTTAAAGAAGGGAAAATATCTAACTTTCAGTCAGACAAAAATGGAGTTTATTGATTGAAAGGACGACTATGTGTGCCAGAAATCGACAACCTTAGACAAGAGGTGATGTCTGAAGCATATAAATAAAAAAAAATTAGTCCACCCCAGAAGCACAAAGATGTACAAAGACTTGAAAGAAAGCTTCTGGTGGAATGGAATGAAGAAAGACGTTGCTGAATTCGTCGCTCGATGCTTAGTTTGTCAGCAAATCAAAGCTGAGCATCAACGACCTGGAGGATTGCTTCAACCTCTTGAGATTCCGGATTCCGGAATGAAAGTTGGAGCATGATCCATGGACTTTGTTGTGGGATTGCCAAAGTCACGCCAAAGTAATGACGGAATTTGGGTAATCATGGATAGAGTTACCAAATCCTCACATTTCATACCTTTACGTATGAACTACAACTTGGACAAGCTGGCAACATTGTACATGGACAATGTTGTACGATTACATGGAGTTCTGGTAAGCATTGTGTCTGACAGAGATCCCAGATTTGTGCCGCGCTTCTGGAAGAGTTTTCAACAAGCTATGGGAACTAAGATAACTCTTAGCACATCCTATCACCCACAAATCGATGGGCAGACAGAGAAAGTGATCCAAACCCTCGATGATATGTTAAGAGCTTGTACCATAGATTTCAGCGCAAATTGAAGTTAGCTCTTTGCCTCTTGAGCTTGCTTACAACAATAGTTATCACAGTAGCATTGGTATGTCGCCATATGAAGCACTCTATGGGCGCAAATGCCGATCGACATTATATTGTGATGAAGTAGGAGATAAAGCTATCACCGGACCTGAGCTTGTGCAAACCACGATTGACAAAGTCACAATCATTAAAAATAGGCTTAAGGCAGCTCAAGACCGACAAAAAAGTTGGGCTGATATGAAGAGAAGACCAGTGAAATTTGAAATTGGTGAGAAAGTGCATGTGAAGACTTCACCAATGAAATGAGTCATTCGATTCGACAAAGCTGGAAAGCTAAGTCTGAGATATGTAGGACTGTTCGAAATTTTAGAGAGGGTGGGAACTTTGGCATATCGATTAGCCTTACCTCCCAATCTATCTAAGGTTCAAAATGTCTTTCATATATCTCAACTAAGGAAGTATATCCCCGATCATGTAGATGAAGCAAAAACTCTAGAGGCTCAAGCAAACTTGAATGAAACGCTGAAGTATGAAGAAGTTCCAATTCAAATCTTGGATTCAATGGACAAGTGCTAAGTCGAATGATTATACCTTATGTTAAAGTATAATGGTCTAATCACACAGAGAGGGAAGCCATGTGGGAACTCGAAGAGAATATGCGAAAGAAGTATCCTTATCTTTTCCAAGATCAATCTAATTCAAGTTTCGAGGAAGAAAATTCTAATAAGGAGGGAGGGATGTGAAGACTTGAAATCTGCACTTAAATCAATTTAGCAGACGTTTAAGAACTAGCGCAGCAGATGTTTCAAATCTGCTGAATCTATGGGAATTTACTCTACTGTACCGAAGACTCTACGGATTCGAGTACTCTACTGATCCATATACAGTACCGATCCATAGATTCTACTGATCCGTAGACTCAACCAGTGCTTAAATAAGCTTTACTTACGCAATGTCTCAGCTTAACCTATGAAGATAACCATCAGCTCTACTTATCTAAATCAGACCAAGAGACTTAGTCAACCCCACTAACCCCTCATTTACAAAGAATGATAATGGGGGCTATGGTTACAGAATTCAGGGATTTGGCATTGAAGTGGAATTATAACAGAGTTAATGTAGATCATGGATTCTAACACCCGAACTTTTAACCCTATAAATATGTCATGCCTCGATATGATGTATCCATATGTGATAAGCTAATGGTGTAATTATGACTCATTACAGTATGATGTGGACTCAATTGTGAGTTAAACCAAGTAGGTGGAATATGACAAGAATCTAGGATGTCAAGTAATGTGATGTGAAATTATGAGTTGAAGAATATTTTCATACATTATTGGCATGGTGTTACATGGTTGATATAGCAAAAGAATTCATGTTGTAGAGAATAGTATGAATTATACATAGTTGGATATTAATATGTCATACATTGACATGAATTTGAGAGGAATTAAATTTGCATTTAAGTTAATTTGGTGAGGATATATTTACCATGATAATTCAGATTTGAAACACATAATGCACCATATCTCACCTACAAGTCTCTACACAAGCTCCTCTCAAAACCCCTTTCTTCCTCTTGTTTCTTTTTCTTGGATTTGAACTTGGAATCAAGGAAACTTGTTGCAACTGAGAAATTGTCTTTGTGTGGTAAGGATTATGTGCTTTATGTAATTGTTTTATGTTGGTGATGTTGGTAAAAGATGAGTTGGGGTTGAGGAATCTCATGTAATACTTAATCCATTTATGCATAATAGAAAGAATGAATTGAGTTGTAATGATATGGAAACATGTTACAATGAAGGTATAACATCCAAATATCATGTTTGAATGTGGATTTTCAAGTTGTAGGAGATACACCATGAAGATAAGCTCAAAATCGCCATGTTCTGAATTTTCTGGACATCGGCGATCGATCGATAGCCCTATGGCGATTGATCGCCGAGAACAGAGAAAATATAAGGCGGCTAAAACATATGGCGATAGATCGGTGGAAATGTGGCGATCGATCGCGAGGAAACAGAACACATTGGCGATCGATCGCGATGGAACAGAACAGTATGGTGATCGATCGGTGAAAGTGGCGATCGATCGCCAGGGTCCAGATTTTGAAAATTGTTATATTTTTGTAGAATTTGAATTTGAAGCCTATTGTAACATGTTATATTGTACATATTGTTGTAGCATCATCACAAGGGACGGGGCAACGAGGTGGTTAGACATTGACGCCTAATTGATATCGTTTGTGTCCCAGAACAGGTACGTTTTGACGTACGAGTATATGATATTGTTGTGATGATGATGATGTGAGCATGGTATCATATGATTATTGACATCATATGCATGTGCATTCATGATATTATATTGTTGAGAGGGATGCGATGTGTAGCGTATGCTTTGGCTGAGATCAGTGCCACGATAGATATGCCAGTGTTAGGTATATGCTTTGGCTGGGATTGTTGCCATGATAGGTATGCTACATATGCTTTGGCATGAGAGATATACGCCGGTTGGGTATATGATCTGGCTGTTATAACATGTTAGGACGGTACTATGATATGTGCTGCTAATATGAAGATGTGAGAGGGTTCCACTGACATATTGAGAGATAGACATATCATATTGGTCTGGTTATAACAGGATGAGGAATGAGACATGTCATGACATAATTGCATTTGATGGTGCATGATACAGGACAATCACATTTATTCATAGTGCTTTATCGTTTATGTGTTTATTGATATCACACTGGGATGGTTGTTTATCTGTACTCATATTGTGTGATTGTTTCTGTAGGTACTCATAGACGTGGGAGGACGGGATTATGAGTCTATTCCGCTGCTAGATGAACCACTGCTTAGGAGCTTTTGGGTCTAGGTTGTTGTGATGTATATATGATGTGTATTATGACATGTTTTTGTCAACTTGTAACAACTAACATAACTAAACTCTTAATCAGTGTATGGTTTTACTTAATTCTTACTCACATATGTATAATGAACTAATACATAATGGATTAAGTAACGAGGACCCCACAAAATATCCGAGCATTCCTGTAGGGTCTTCCTACCTTAACATCATACTAATAACGTATTATGGACTAAGCATGCATTAATAACATCTTAGGGTACCGGTTGTAGCTTTGAGCTAATAAGATTACAGGCCAAAAATAAAATTTCAAAACTTAATAATTACATTCTCGATAATTAATGTTAAAGCTATAGATTTACACTACTCCTAGAGTAGAGACTACCCAAAATTCTGTATCATATATTCTTTCATGCTCCTTTTAGCTCACTGCCTCAACCCGACCCTTAGCCCTTCAGTCCAAAAGTGTACCTACAGGAACAACCCATCATGAGCAGGTACATCATTACTTAACATCATAAGGTAATGGCATATAAATAAATGCATGAAAATAATCGTAACATATACTTTCTGGTTAATTACATTAACCCACTTTGGTTGTCCCTGTTTCATAGTCATGCATATAATCATTAGTTCTTGACATAAATGGTTAAAATCATACTTCACATATATGCTCATAATCAACAATGTTATTTAGAAATGGGGATGTTTCTGGCCTTGTTATGTCAGCGGAACAATTGGCCCCCTTTCTTCGACATATAGCGGTACTGTGATACCCCTCGCTACACCTTGATAGCGGATGTATCTCCTTGCTAGCTATGTCAGGGGTAAGTACCTTCCTCGCTTTCCCATAACAACTACCAGAACACTCTACCATTCTCAATAACATAGTCAAACATACAGCATCATCATCATATCATAAACATCATCATCTTATAAACATCATCATCTTGTAAACATCATCATCTTATAAACATCATCATCTTATCATAAACGTCCTCATAAACATCATATCATCTTTACTCATCATAAACATCATCATCATAAACTTACTTATCATAATCATCATCATAAACATCGTAAATACTTATGCAATCATTGTGTAGTCATAGTATAGGAATGTGTTTTACCGTCCGATGCCCGTACGTTTCTTACGTACCTTAATTCCCAAAAGTGGAGAAGTTGAAGAACTTTATCTCCTTGATGTTGTTGGTACCTGGGGTGGTTCTACACAACCATACAAATCAATATTAGAAGCTAAATAATAGCCAAATACCAAAAATTCAAAAAAAAACATCATTTGCCATTTTTAAGCTGCTGGCGATCGATCGCTGCATCGAGGCGATCGATCGCCTGACTTTTTGCTTCGCGGCGATCGATCGCTTCGAATATGGCGATCGATCGCCTGTAGCATTTTTTTTGCTACTGGCCTTCGGCGATCGATCGCCACCTGCTGGTGCGCGATTCTTCACCATTTTTGAGCATTTTTCCAAGCTCAATCTCATATCCTTCAAACCCAAACTTTCCAACAACCCAAACATCATCATAACTCACTAAAACCCACATGAAACACTTCAAAAATCATACCCCAACAACATACAACACATACTCAAAACAAACCCACATAAAACACTTCAAAAAGCATCCCATTTCAAAACCAAACATCATTAAAACTTTAGGAAGGGTTTCATACCTCTTGATGGCTCCAAATCTTAACAAAAATCCCACAAACACAAGTTTTGTGAAGATTTCTCCTTCCTTCCTTGCCAAGTTTCGAAAATGGGAAAATGGGTAGGGTTTGAGAGTGAAATTGGGGATTTAAAAGAGTAAAGGATAAAGTGGGGTTAAAGTGATGGGTAAAAGGTGGGGTAAAGGGTTATGAAGATTAATTAAAAATTGTACCCCAACAACTAACATGATGTATAAAATACCCCAACATGATATTTTAAAAGCATTTTACAAAAATGCAACAACTTCCACTAAATCCATATTTTCCTCATAATTAACAACCAATACAATTAAATCATGTTAACACCCCATTCTCTAACATGCATAACATGCACCCTGAAATGCAATCCTCGGGTCACGCCTATCATGTGACTAAGCATTTCAACAAGATAATTAATTTCAACACATAAATCAATTATCATCATAATTAATCATATAAACATCATTAATGCCCAATTTGCATATAATTAATTTCGGGGCATCACAATTCCCAAAGCAAGAATTACACAAGACTCTGTATATTTTCACATATTACCACAACCATTTTCAAGTTAGGAAGAAGACCCAATTTCGAAGCTTTTGCATCAATTTCTGAGATAATTTATGTAAGTGGGTTTTTGTATACTATTACATTTGGTTTTTGAAACTATATATATGTGTTATAAAAGTTCAGTCGAATACAAATTATGAGTTTTCTGAAAAGTTAAGACAACAAGGAAATAAGTGTTTAGGAGCAAAGCGCTACGTGTATGGGGGCCACCTCTTGAATCGACGGAGCAAAGTGCCACATATACGGGAGCCACCACTTGAGTCCATATAAACACCTCTGAATTCTAATGTTATTGGATCCATGTTTAAGTTCTGTGCTTTTCAAATCTGTTATATGTTCTGTTATGATCTGGAATTTGTTTTGTTATGAAGTTATGAATATATGTATGTTTTATGGTATTCGATTGGCCCCTACTTGCTTGGTGTTTCCCAAAACACTGACCCCTTACGCCCATCCCCAGATAAGATTGAGTCAGAGGTAGAAGGCGATTGACAATATCATTTTGGGGATGATGATCTATTCCTGCTGACATGAAGTCTACCCTACTGATTAAATTAGTTTTATTAGTTTAAGCTTCCGCATCATTTTGTATTTTCAATAAGTTGTAAATCAATCTTAATTTAATATCAGTTCAGTTGTAAAGACAATTAAAATTTGTTTATGGAATGAAAGACTGGTTTATTTGAGATATGTATCCGAGGCTTGTTGTTTTCGAAGTTTTAATTTGGGAATAACGTCGATGTCATCAGTCCCGATCTCGAGGCGTAAGAGGAGTTATGGGAGTTGAATGTGAAGAGTGGTTTTGATACATAGTGATGACAGCAGAGACTTTGGGTATCTGGATTGGTTGAGTTGTGTTTGTTGAGAGGGATATAGGTCCTTAACAGGGGGTAAGGATGTCATTTTTGGTTGTGACAATGATTTGAAACATATGGGGTCTTTACAACTGAAACAATAGATTATAAAGCCTCTTAAAATGTTTAGAAATACTAAACATAAGATTTGTCTCATATCAAAATTATGACTTCTATATCCTCATTTTTTGAGCTCCCGCCTTCTACTTTTCTCCCCCTAACAAAAGGGTAAATCCAGTGCACGAACTCCTTCTTTATACATGATTCAGAAAAAGGTCGGGCCATTTGGTGGCCCTAATACTACTCAACACATGATTCAAATGGAATTGATAAATTAAAACCAAAAAAGGACAATATAATACTTAGTTAATTGGGACTTCGACATACTTTAACTTATCTTACAAGTGATTCATCGTAAGTATTCATCTCATATAATACCATCAACTGGGTGTAATAATGAATTAAAACTCCTCCATCACGACCTTATCTGCACATATTTTTATCTCGCCACAAATAAGTCATATTAATGGAGTTGACTCCACCATCGGGGCAAATGTACATGAAGGGATTGGGGTAGCTGGTTTCTCAAAAAAAAAAATATATTACCTTAAAAAAAATTAAAATGTATTTACTCCCTAAAAAGTACATTTTGACATGCCTAAAATTATATTTCGACCCTTCTAAATTGTTTTGTTGCCCCATCTTATTTGTTTTTGCCTCTCTTTAAACAAAAATTCTAAATTCACTCATGTCCACCATTCCGAGTCTCGATATATATATATATATATATATATATATATATTACAAATAATATAAATTCACATTTTTAAAATTCTAAAACCATGTAAATTAACAAAAATATTCTTACCAAATTCAAGAAATATATAAATAAATGCATGTCACTTGAATCATCATAATATCACCAATACTAACACCAAATACATATTACTTTAATTAATATAAAGTTTAACAAACACGTCCAAATAAAATATAACATCAAAAATATTATTACCAAATTCAAAAATAATATATATAAATGTATGTCACTGAAATCATCACAGTATCACTCATACTAATAACAAATGTATATTACTTCAATTAAATAGAGTTTAAATAATACCTCTAAAATTCATTTTAGCCAAAAACTTTTTAAACTGTACAATTATCACCCAATGTGTTCTTTCTGTGTCGGACACGACTCGGATACCCCCATCAGCCATGTTCGACATGAGTGTCCGATTTTGAGAGAAGTGTCCGACACGGGTGTCCGATTTTATTTTATTAACAAAATAATGAACACGCCACGTGGCGTGTCCGACACTTATCCGAGGAGTGTCCGAGAAGTTTGTGTCCGAGAAATGTCCGACACTGCACCGAGAGATTTTTAGGATTGTTCGTGCATCATATCACAATCACTTATATTTGAACTTGGTTAAAATATTGTGAATAGTAACAAAGCTTAAAAGTATTTTGCAAAGCACTAAGAACAAAGCTTGATGGTTGTCATCATAAAAGATTATAATTTTGAAGATAATTTTACAGTCGGTAATTCAAAATATTTTCGTAAAAATAAATTTTGTTTAAATAACCAAAATAAATGCAAATGCTTACTTTATTTCCTAATTGAAATAAAAAAATGGTATTCTTCTCTACCGCGTATATTGACGTAGAACTTTATATAATACATGAGCTATATAATTAAAATTATGTTAGAACTTTATATAAATTTCACTACAAACTTTCTTGTATAATGTTATAATCAAATGTTTACTACTAGGCCGAAATATATAAGTGTTATCAGATGTGTTACTTTATTTCTTTATACAATGACAACACATTTTTGTGTACTAAGCGACAGATGGACATGATGGTTTGCATCACGTGGGTGCCGATGGACCTGACTTGTTATGTAATAAACAATGCAGAGCTACTAGTCTACAAGTGCACAAAAAATTGTTGGGAGCCTTATTCAGGCACTACACCCCAAGAAGAATCCACAGAATTGCTTCTTGGATGGTTCGAGCACATAACCAGCTTTAATACCGTTTCTTGTGCTCAAACGATTATCACTAGGTCAAAAGTTATAGCTATTAACAGATACACAACTTTATTTTCTTATATAGTTGAAACACAAAGCCTCATACTAAGCGACAGGTGGACATGATGGGCTACACCATGTGGGTGCGGATGTGTCATTGTTATGTCATAGAGAGTCCAGAACTATCCTTCTACAAATGCACAGAAAAATAGTTGGGAGCCATATTCAGACACTAAATCATGTGTATCAATGAGTTAGATTTGTTATGCCATAAACAATTGGGAGCTAGCCGTCTATGAGCGCATAGAAGAATTATTGTGAGTTTTATTCAGACTATGAGCGCATAGAAGAATTATTGTGAGTTTTATTCAGACTATCAACATATAACAATTACAATATCATGACTAAATAAATAGGTTCATTTAACATGTGTGGGCTTATTACTTTATTTGTGGTTGTTTGATTTGTTATGAATGCAAGAACTGCAATGGAAATAGCGTTCAGATATTGTTGCAGATAGAGAAAAAAAAAAGAACTATATGGTATTTGTCCAACTTTTTTGTTGTGTCGGATCAATAGTTGATTATACATTTTGAGCTAAAAAACAATAAAAATATTTGAGCTTGAAGTTGTCAGCTAGTGTTCAGAAATTGAAAAAATTCGTTATTGAGTTTGGGAAATTAAGCTAAAATGTAGTGGTTACTATAATCTACTTGATTATTAACTGTGTGTTTCATGGGTAAACCAAAAGGATGTTTGTGTAGTTTGTTTGTTGTATATTTTGATCACCTGCTTCTGCATTCGAAAAGTATTTAACATTTTCATTAATGTTTCGTTATGGTATTTCCCTGACATCTCCTTTCTTGACTCAAAGAAGCAAGAGTAAATTGGTCTTTGCTCGACCATCTAAGGTCACTAAGACCTTGCTCAAGTACATTCCATTTCAAGAAATCTCTATCTAGTATGGTGGAATGAAGAGGGAAGGCAAACTTGATAAAAAGTATTTAATTGAGTTCAAGTTAATGCCAAGAACAAACTTATCTTTGGTTTCACTTTCAATTACATAAAGTCTGATAGCAATGCGTGTATAATGCGTAACTTCTTGGTCTTATTACCATGAGTGGAGTGAGATATTTGGAAATGATCGCGTCACAAGGAACATGTGGAGAGTTTTGCTGCTGTAGTACAAGATATCCTGAACATGAGTCACAAGTACCATTGGATGTTGATACAAGCGTGCATCATATGTTCCATGAGTTGAGGCAGCTTGTGAGTCGATGTCTATGTTGCAAACCCCATTGTCAATGGAAATGCTGTTGGTAAAAATGGCATTCTGTAAATACTGGGTTACCTTTTTTTGCGCACTCACATTATTATTAATATCTTGTTGGTTGGACACATATGCAATATTTTTTAGATATGTTTTGACTTACCTACTGGAGTAGGTATTTGCAAAAATGTGGTGTAAATTATATTAAATGAAAGAGTATTTGGACCTTATTGTATTGTACACATTATGATGTTTTTCGGTGTTCTTGGTAGTATTTACTATGTTCATATTTTGTTGATATGGTGTTCATATGTATTTGTTTTGTTAATTATGATCCATTAGATAGTAGATACCTTAGACGGTAAAATCATGTATTTTACAGGGACTAATTAATAGATCATTTCATAATAATCTTGTGAGTTATTATCCAATGTACTCATAATCGCCAATCACTGATTTTTGCATTTGTCAATGATGCAGTAAGCTTTGTTTAGAAAATGTTTTAGCCGTTCTGATTATTAATTACAACGATTAACATGTATTCATTATAATTTGAGATTAACTTAAAAGTTCAAATTAATTTTGTATTATTATTATAATATTTTAAATAATTTATACATACTATTTAATTCATGATAATATTTTATTAATAATTAAATTAAATAAATAAATTTAATTTGATTAACTTAAGTTTAATTTAAATAAAATAATAGAAATAATTATAAAACATCTCAAGAGTATTTTTGTCATTTTACAAATAAAATTAATCTTCACCGCATATTATCAATTACATCAAACACAATATTACTTATCATAATTTACTAATCATACAAACCAAATACAACATAATTTATCTATTAATTTATATATCAATCTATTATCCATTTTTTAAATTTATTTAACTTTTTTAATTTATTTATCGCTTATCCTCTCACACTCCCCTTCCACTCCTATAAATCAAAGACCATCCTTGCATTCCAGTTTGCCGTGTTTCAGAACACCTCAACATATAGAAAACATAGGATATCTGCCACACCCTCTTTCCACGTCTTTTTCGAGAAAAATCCTTGAAGGGTTGCTAAAATATCGACTCTTTTGTTGTATTGAAGGGGTGATCTATATTATTATAGAGTGAAACTAATTTGAAAATGAGGATTTTGAGCACCGTTAATTCTTCACAGAGCCCGATTGTGCGCGGATTCTTGGTTGTGGAGGCGTACCCCAAAAGATGTTCATCCAAGATCCCCGCTGATTTGGTCCTTTTCTTGGGGCTCGGCTTCATTGATTGGTAATTTTATCACAATTTGTGGATATATAGGATGGACATTAGGTATTTTATGCATAAATTTTAATAGAGTAAGACGAAGAAGGTACAGATTGTGTATCTTTTCTTTCTGGAATTTTCAGGGGTAGACCAATGGATTTGATATGTTTTCTGAAATGTCTTCCACATTTATCTGGAGGGTTCAAAGAGATTATTGGCTTAGGGTTGGATGTGGTCGTTATCTAGATTTTTGTTGTTTTTCTTAGTTTGTTTTGAAAGCTCAGATCTTGATTTTGTTGGTTTTTTGTTTCGTTCTTGCTTTGGATTATCATAAGTGTTCTGTTTCTGTAATTTGGGGATGAATAAATTTAGGATCTTGATGTTGGTGGGAGTTTGTAGCTGGGTTGAAATGATTAAGGTGTTTGTGAAGATTTGATTTCTTTCCGAATTGTTGTTATTGGGGTAACATAAAAAAATCTCTAAAAACAAAAGGATGCCCTCTGAAAAGAGAATAGTTTGTGAGATAGGAGACTCTCTTTTGACAGCTTTGTCAATGGAGAATCATCACCCTTCAACCCTCTTGTCCATGGATTCAAGTGCCTCATCCTCACACGACGAGCTAGATATCGAGATGAATCGCCAAGTCATTTTAACCCTTCCACCTGATATAAATTTGCCCCTTTCAGCTGAGATAAGCCCTGAACATTGTGATATTCTTGATGTTGGATTTGGAACTCAAATTTACGAGATCGATAGTGTTCCCAAAGTTCTTGGCAAGAAATATGTAAAAAGGGTTGATAGCATCTGGGGTGCTTGGTTCTTCTTTAGCTTTTACTTTAAGCCGGTATTGAACGAGAAATCAAAGGCGAAAATCATACATGATGGTAACGGAGTTTCTGGCTTCAATAAATCTGATCTCCAACTCGATGTATTCATGGTTCAGCATGATATGGAGAATATGTACATGTGGGTTTTCAAGGAACGGCCCGAGAATGCTCTAGGGAAGATGCAGCTCCGGAGTTATATGAATGGGCACTCTCGCCAAGGAGAGCGTCTCTTTCCATTCAGTGTTGATAAAGGTTTCGTTCGGTCTCACAAAATGCAACGGAAGCATTACAGGGGGCTTTCTAATCCTCAGTGTGTTCATGGCATTCAGGTTGTTCCGTCCCCGAATCTTGCGAATCTTGATGAAGATGATCGGAAAAGATGGATGGAACTGACTGGACGGAACTCCAACTTACCAATCCCACCCGAAGCTAGCGATTATAGTACATGGAGAAATCTCCCAAATACCGAGTTTGATACACATTCTCACTCGAAAAAGTTGCTTAATGGATCTATACTATATTTGTCGACTCAGCCCTCCAACCACAATAGTGGGGATGTGATGGATCTGTCACCCGTTAGTAACAAAAGGAAGAAAGATTTCTTGTCCAATGGGAACGATGCTGATTGCTATTTTCCAGTGAATGCTCTTGATCGAATCCCTCATCTGGAAGTTCACCAAGATGAACCACGGTGGCTAAACGAATTTACTGGGGTTTTGAGGAGCGTATATGGACCTGTTACGGCTGCGAAAACAATTTACGAAGATGAAGAAGGTTATTTGATTATAATAAGCTTGCCATTTGTAGATCTTCAAAGGGTGAAAGTTTCTTGGAGGAACACTCTCACGCATGGGATTATCAAGATATCTTGTATTAGTACATCTCGAACATTATTTATCAAGAGACAAAACCGTACATTCAAGCTTACAGATATTTCTTCAGATCATTGCCCTCCGGGAGAATTTGTTCGAGAAATTCCACTGTCAACTCGAATCCCTGAAGATGCTAACATAGAAGCATACTATGATGGACCGGGAACGGTTCTTGAAATCCTGGTACCAAAACCTCGAGAGGGATCAGAAGAACACGAAGTTCGTGTATGTATTCGTCCTCGCCATGGGGCTAATGTCCTAATGTTGGATTAAAGGTCTCTACGTGTTGGTTCAAGGTGGATGGCGTTTCATCTTTCACTAATTTTGTGTCTGGATGTGTTTTGAAACAAATGAGACGAATTTGATGTTGTGTTTCGTTTCAGGCAATGAATGTGTTGCATTGTTGGTCCTATGAACCTATCAAAGTATCCTTGTTATTGCTTTTGCTTTGGAATCATGAATTGTTTTCTCTATCAAAACACTTTTTTTTTACTTCCATAAGCAAATTCCAAGCTTAATGTATGTCGGCAAAACGCATTTGCTCCCCTCATTTCTTAAAGATTGGTGTAGAACTCTTTATAATTTTATAGAGTCCTACCTTCACTATTACGTATTTTTATGTCACATTATAAGGGAGACTAATTTTCCCCTAATCCGTTACAATCTAGAAACAATGAATTCGTAATACAGTTATTCTACAAGGGTCCATATGTTACTATTCAAATTGAAAAGAGCATAACACATCTATTCTATAGAGGAGACCGATATAATTTTTTTCATTTTAAATATTGTTAAAAATCTCATATTCCTCCATAATGTGTCCAAAGCGTATTTTTCAGATTTTTAAATATTTATTTTACATTTACTTGTAGCTGATGACGTCTCTAACACCAAGACTATACCTGATTCCTCGGACTTCATCTCCTTGAATCCGGCCTCACGTCTATACACCTGGTCTTATAAACGGCAACACATATAAGCATATACATATATATATATACATACATATATGTATCTTGGTCTTTACAAACATCAAGTCAAGTATTTTCCTCTTGAATCGCGCGATGGTGCTCAAATTTATGACGACTTTTCAAATTTTAATGGTTCATAATTTATATCCCACTTCCATTGAATTTGAACAAGGGATGTTCTTTAAATCATTTTATATTAGTTTTACAATTAGAATTTTTTATTATGAAAATGACAATTATGCATTTAAAAATCCAATCTCTTGTGTAAATAGTTGGAGACCAAGGATGTAAGAACTAGGAAAGTAATCACCCACCCTTTTGCAGCCACCTCCACCAAGAACGACGGATTATAAACTATTATCTATCAAATTATTGATAACAAATATTCGGGGATGAGAATTTTTTTAATCCTAGAACCAATTTTTATATACTCCAAAACAAAACTACATAGTATCATCTCAGTAATAGTTGATTTAAATTAATGATTATTATCTAAAAAAGATTAAATTATTATATTGTATTATAATTCAGTACATAATCTTTTCAAATATCTCACTCCTATTATTATTTACATAAAAATCAATTTAAATATATTCAACACCATGTGAACACTTGTTCATCTCAATTTCTCAGCAAATTATTCCTTCAGAACATTGTTGCCACATCATAAATAAAACCAAAGATTGTGTTTATTTATGAAACTCTTCTAATTTGGTGCGCGCGCACACATAAATATATATATATATATATATAATAGTTAATTTGACAACGCGTAAGGCCCGTTGCAAGTGAATTTCTAATCTGATATATATGTCCAACAAAACGTCCAACACAAGTTCAACAGACAATTCAAAAGGATAAAAAAATGGTTCATACATACTGAACATACATAATCGTACATAAATAACACCAAACAGGTTGGACTAAACAAAAGTCAGTCACAACAGTGCAAGATAGCAAGAGTTGGCATCAGATATCCTAGTAGGTCCCAATAGACTCCTAAATAAAAGACATCTACAAAAGTGTATTATAGTAGTAGATGACATCAAATATCACAACAAAAGTGATTCTCAACAAACTTCAAAACCAATCAAAAGTTATTCGCGAGAGTTTTCAAAATGATGATGGTTCATTTCATAATGCAGATATGAGTTTGGTATCTCATAGCAGGAGCGACCATTGCATAGAGGAATTATAATTTATGTTTATTATTGTAGTTACATTGTTATTTTAGGCTATTACTCTTATATTACTTGGTATAGCCTAATGATTAATGAATCATCCTACATTTATAATTGTTTATATACTTTCTCACAAATAATGAATCTCGATGTGACTTCCAAATCATTATTAAAATTTACCAGGACGAAAACCTATTTTGAATCCTCTCTTTTTTAAAAAAAAATCAATTTATATAAAAATTTATTATTAAAGTTTGCCACGACGAAAACCCAATTTGAAAGCTCTATTTTTTTAATCAATTCATACTTGACAAAAACAACAAGTTTTTTTCTAAAAAAAAAGAGAGAACATTTTAAATTTAAAAAATTGAGATAAAAGGATGAACTGTTGGGTCAAGAGTCAAATCTTTTCAAACAAATCAGCATTTATGTAAAAATAATAATAAATAACAAAAATAAGATGGACATTTACGATTCACAGAACAGTATCCGATTGAAAAAATAACAAAAATAAATGAAAATGAATTAACAAAAATAAAGGAAAAAATAAAACTAAAAAACCAAATAAAAAAGAAAAAAGCGGAAAAAAGCAGGAACGGTTACTGTTCATAATCGTTACTGGCTTATTATATAGTAATAATATATATATATATATATATATATATATAGAATTTGCTTTTTGACGGACAACGGCCCTCCTTTTTCAGACTTTTTCGTTGCAAACTTTGTGCATCATTCAATGCTATATTATTTGACACATTCTATATGTAGGAGCATCACAATTGTAACTGATCAAGGAACATTGTTCTTGATTTATGCAATAAAACTTGTTCCAGAAAAATTCATTGTGTCTCTTCTATAATCCTCCTTCATTTACAAATCACACTCAAATCCTTGATTACATATAGCAATCCCCAGCCCTTTAATCATGTTTCGTCATAACAAATTGGTATCAGAGCCATGTTAAAGGTTCAAAGATGGTGTCCGCAAAGTTCGATCTTGAAAAATTCAACAGAAGCAATGACTTCGGTTTAGGGAGGATTAAAATGTGAGCATTGCTAGTTCATCAAGGAGTACTCTATAGTCTCTGTACATGACAAAGACTTGAAACAATCCTTATATGCTTTCAAGATGAGGGACGATGGTGATCTTGAATTTCAAATGGATGGATTTGAGAAGCTAATTCAAGACTTGGAAAACATTGGAGTGGACTTAGACGATGAGGATCATGCGCTCTTCCTGATCAATTCTCTATCAGGATCGTACTCAAATTTTGGGGGCACATTGTTGTATGGAACCGAGAGCTTGTCTCTGGAAGATGTCCAAAGTGCCCTGAGATCAAAGGATTTAAAGGAAAAGTCATATGCAAAGGATGGAGACAAGAATGGTGATAGATTAAATGTGAGGGGAAGGCCACAGAAGAGGGATCACAATATACAAAGAAACATATCAAAGTCTAAGACAAAGCTTATATCATAAAGAATGGCATATCGAGCGTGATTGTCCAGAAGGAGGAAGAAGAAGTCGGAGGATGGCAATGATCAGAATGAGGAAGCTTATATTGTTGAGGGGTATGATACAGCAGAGGCCCTGATGACTCTTTCTGATGCATTGTTGACTTCCTCCGCAGATCTCATGCATGAGTGGATCATGGATTGCGGATGCACCTTTCTTATGACTCACCACAAGGGATGGATTCAAAACTTCAGAAGTTTGTCGGGGACAAAGGTACTTCTTGGAGATGATCAATCATGTGCAGTGGAGGGAATTGGCACTGTGAATTTCAAATTACATGATGGCATGGTTTGAACGTTGCACGAATTGATATATTCCTGAACTCGAGAGGAATCTTATCTCACTTGGAGACTTTGATAAGGCTGGATATACTTTCAAATGAGACAACAAAAGCTTGAGGTTTTCAAGGAAGCCATGGTCATGTACAAGGGGGAACTATAACAAGGGTTGTATCATCTGTTGGGGAAAGCTGTTACTGATCAAGTTTGTAATCCTTTGACCAGGAAAAGGAATACAACTTCCTTATGGCACAAGAGATTTGGGCACGTAAGTCACAAAGGTATTCAGGAACTCAAGAAGCAGGAAATGTCGGGGGATCATCGTGAGGATGACTTGGAATTTTGTGAGCATTGCATTTCTTGGTAAAGCTCACAAGGTAAAATTCAATACTGGACAGCATACAACCAGGTCATAATTGGATTATATACATATGGACATGCCCACAAGGACCCCGTCAAATGCTGGTGCAAGGGATCTCTTGACTATAGTGGATGATTATTCCAGAAAACTATGGGCTTATACACTTGCCAACCAGGATTAGACCTTTGAAAGGTTCAAGGAGTTGAAGACACTGATTGTAACTCAATCAGAAAGAGAATCAAGGCCATAAAGACCGACAATGTAACGGAATTCTTATCAAAGGGGTTCCAGGTTCTCTGTGCAGATGAAGGATTATTGAGACACAAGACTGTTCCGGGTAATCCGCAACAAAATGGCTTGGCTGAGAGGTTCAATAGAACCTTGCTTGAGAGAATACGATGCATGCTTTTAAGTGCATGTATGCCAAACACATTTTGGGTAGGGGTTGTAGTCATTGCAGCTTATTTGATAAACATGTGTCCTACCACATTAAACTTCAAAAACCAGAGGGAATATGTAGCAGAAAGTTTCCTGATTATAATATGTTAAAAACTTTTGGTTGCTTATCATATGTTCATACCAGACAAGAAAAACTGGGTGCTAGGGCATTACAAGGTATATTCTTTGGATATCCAGAAGGTGTTAAAGGCTACAAACTTTGGTTCCTTGAGCTTGGATACAAGAAGTTATTGGTCAGTAGAGACGCGGTGTTCAAGGAGGATGAAATGGTGATGAGGGAGGTAGAAATGAAGGACCTGGAAGAAGCTCCATCAAATTTGAAGAAAGAGGAGTCTACTCAATGGGAAATATCTCAAGTCATTGAGAGGACTGAGCAAGAGTTGACTTTAGGGGTTGCGGAGCTAGCAAGGAGAATCCTCAACTGAAAACTTGGAGGAGCCAACACAATATAATATGGCTAGTGTGTAATGCCTAGATATTGATCATGCATGTTATGTTGGATTATTGAGTAATTACAAGATAATTACGGTATGATATGGACTCGGGTTTGGGTTGAACCGGGTATGAAAGATGAAATGGATTAGTTGATAGATGATGAAAGGCATAATGTTCATGTTATGAGCTAAACATAGTTGGGAACAATTAATTGATGTTGATGTGTTATATGAGTTTTATAAATTACATGAACATTGTTTAATAACAACTCTACATGGAGGACATGGATTTGATGCATGATAGAACACATGGAATAAACTTGACATGAAATGAATATAACATGAGTTTATTGGAAAATATAAATACACAAGATCATATTTGAAACTAAAAATTTGACAATACATGGAACAAACGTGACAATACACACATTTTCATCTAAAAATCTCTACAATCCTCTCCAACTCTCTTTGGTGTTTTCTTGGCTTGTGCTTGAGGTTGAGCTTGGAAATCACACTAAAAACTTGTTGTCAAGCAACATCTAAAGGAATTGGTAAGGATTTAGTGATATGTGAGCTTGTGTATGTGTAGGGTAGTTCTTAGAACATGTTGAAGCATGGTTTTTCTTGTGTGAATTGACATGGGTATAATTCAATGAAATAAGTTGTAATAAGATGAAAAACATGTTCTTAGATTGATGTAGTATGAATTTATCAAGTTTTGATGTTGGAATTTGATGGTAAGGCCTATTATAACATTGTAAATTGTTGATATTCATGTAGCACCATCATAGGGGACATGATAGAGAAGAGGTTAAGCATTGACTCCTGCTTTATATCTTTGTACAGCACGACAGGTACATGTTGACGTACGAGTATTGATGCTATAATTATGATGTATGCATTGTTGTATGATGATTCATACACACTTGTGATTGAGATATGAAATTGGTGTACATATTGTGATTGAGGCATATGACTGATGGCGTGAGGCATGATGCCGTTGGGAATGAAATATGGCTGTTATAACGTGTGAGGACGGAAATATGATATGTGTTGCTAATATGGGACGTGAAGGCTGGGCCACTGACATATTGAGCGAGAAAGCAATATCATAAATGTCCCTTTATAACAAGTTGATGAATGAGACATGTTATGACATATTTGCATTTTGTGTTGGTAATGCTTATACAGGAACAATCATGGATGAGTTGTGAATGCATAAAATACATGATAATATTTATATAGTATTTTGCATTCTTATTGAGATTGGATTGTGATGAATATAAATCAACACTCATGGTGTGTGGTTGTTTCTGTAGGGACTCATAGATGAGAGAGACTGCAATTGTGTGTCAGACCTTCTGCTGCTAGGCGAATTACTGATTGGGAGATACTTGTTAGGACTTTATGACATGCAATTGATGTAAATTATGTCATGTTTTGAGAATAATGTAATAGTTGATATGGTAATACCATTAATCAGTATGAGGTTTATCTTAATCCTAGTTATAATTGTTGATGATGTGATACCTTTAAGGATTAAGGTAGCGAGGCCACACATAGTGAGAGGACCAGAGGAAAATCAAACCCCTGATAGGTATGAGTATGCTGACATAATTTCTTATGCTTTGGCAGTAGCTGCTAACATGCAAGAACAAAGGGAGCCAACAACTTATGTGGATGGTATACAAGGAAAGGATAGCTTGAGATGGATACGAGCTATAGAGGATGAGATGACGTCCTTAAGGTCAGTACAACATGGGAGTTGGTGGAGAGACCTGGAGGACATAAGTTGATTTCTTGCGAATGGATTTATAGGAAGAAGGATCATATAAATCCTGGTAATCCTTCAAGGTATAAGCGAGGTTGGTTGCAAGAGGATTCTTCAAAAGGAAGGAGTGGATTTTGGTGAAGTTTACTCACGAGTTCTAAAACATAGCTCAATTAGAATCCTCTTGGCATTGGTGGCACAACAGAAGTTCTGCATCAAGTTAACGTCAAAATGTGTCCCTCTATGGAGATTTGGAGGAGAAAATCCTCATGGAGCAGCCCGATGGATTTGTAAGTAAGGAGCATGAAAAAGAGTATTTTGCTGAGAAATGATTGTATGGGTTGAGGCCGTCCCCGAGGCAATGGAATAAAAAATTCAATGCATTCATGGAAGGATAAAGCTTCAGGAGATGCAATTCAGATCTTTGTTTGTACTTTAAAAGCGAGCACAATCAGGATCCCATCTATCTGTTGATATACGTAGATGATATCCTGGTTGCAAGCAGGGACAAAGTACAAATATAGAGATTGAAGGCAAGATTAAATCGAGAATTTGAGACGAAGGAAATTGGTGAAGCCATAAAAATCCTAGGCATGGAAATTGCAAAGGACGAGAGAAATGTGATAAGTGTCATTTTTGCACTTATATTTCTATATTTTCTCGATCGATTTTACTGTGATTTTAGAACGATATTACGATTTTTGGTATTAATTTGCATGGTTCAGGAATTTAGGTGAAAGAAAGAGGAAATAAAGAAAAGGATATGATGTTATCGATTGATCAGTGAAAGAAGGACAAGAATCTGTAGTTTGGAAGAATATGAAGCTATCGATTGATCAGTGAAGTAGGCACTGATCGATTGGTGAAATACGTAGCCAAGCAACACAATTTGAGTTTTACCGATACCAGCGATTGATTGGTAAATTGTGTGCGTTGAAAAATAAAAGTTGAAGAATTATCATTCGATCGGTAAGATGCTATCATCGATCGGTAGGCGATATAATTCTCAGATTTTGTTTCCTTTTGAAGATTTTGAATCAAACAAGGAAGCTTATTCCTCGTCCACTATAAATACCATAATATGGACGAAAATTATCAGACTGGTACAGATGTTCACATATTTTGACCTAGGAGCAACCTCCATCCATCATCCATCATCAACCTTTATCCATAATTCTTCCTAGGAATTGGAACAAGCCAACAAGGATATTGAAGAACACGATTGTTAAAGAAGCAAGGATCTACGAAGGGAGTCGAGCCATGAGTGTTAGGATCGGTCCGGAGTGTTTAGAGGGGGGGGGGGGGGGGGGGGGGGAATGAACACTCCTATTAAAAATTAATCCCTTGTGATTTCTTTCGGATTAGTGAAAGAAATCTGTTTCTTAATCAACTCTTTTGCAGAACAGACCACTGAATATTTTAGTGCGGAACGGTCTGTTCTTAAATAAGTAAGAACGGCTCGATAGCTTGAATAATAGAACGAGTGCAGAATGATAAAACACAGAATATGTTTCTGGAAGTTCGAAGGTGGTGTAATCCTTCTACGTCTCCCCTTCTTCCAATTAAGGAAGGATTCCACTAGAAGACTTTGATTTATACAATCCTGTTGTACAAACCCGATTCAGCTGGATTTACCTCACTACCAGGCTGAAAACTCCTAGTCTCTCGATCTGTTCAGACACACTCTGTCTGACAGTTACAATTGTTTCTCACTTCTATATTTCAATACATAATACACAAGATAGACTTTAGTCTATGCACACAATGATCCTAAATGATCAAATATTACAATGTACTCGTGCTTAAGAAGAATTTCAGCTCGAGAGCTTCTGAGCTTGTAAGCTTGTGCTGTTTTGCTTTCTTGTGCGTTTTTCGATTTTTCAGACTCTCTCTTGAGCTCTTCTGTTGCATCCTTTTATAGTTGCATGTTCCAACGACATTATTTCCCTTAATGTGCAACTCTTGACTCTGCTTAAACTCTGAGTAAGCTACAGTCTTCTTCTTCAAGGTACTTGCCATTCTGGTTCATGCTTTCGGCGACCGTCAGGTAAGCTCTTCTTTGTCTTCTTACCTTTTATGGTAATCTTCAGTCTATGGTCTTTTTCAGCATTAATTGCGACATTAAATGCTTCAATAAATAGCCGTTAATGATTCGGACTGAAGAACCAATCTTTATTCATCCTTGACTGCTCTGATCTGATAAAGATTGAGATCGATCTGAAGCTTCGATCTAGTCAGTCTGATTTCTATCGATCCGGTCTGATATGCGATATGCCTTATCAGCTTGATCTGTTTTGAGCGATCGATCTGGTCAGTCTGATTTCTCTCGATCCGGTCTGATATGTTTTGTCATCTTTAAAACCTTTATCGATAAAGTCTGGAACTAACAAATTCCCCCTTTTTGATGATGACAAAACCTAGCTTCTAAATCTTTGTATCCTGTCTTTTAAGAGCTCTGAAGCGTATGCTTTCGGATCGATTACTTCTTCTTGTTCAAAATAAATGAACATTATTAAGTTGGATTTCGGATCGATTAAGCCTTTTATTTTAGTTCAAAATAAATGAACAAGGACTTAACAAAGAAAGATTTTTATTGATCACCAAAAATCTTGCATACAGACTGTCTGATTATTTAAGCAACGAAACTTCTATTTTCTTGAGGACTGAGACTGATGCGGCTTGAAGTCTTTTCTCTTTTCCCCCTTTTTGTCAGCAGCAATCTCTTGAAGAAAATCGACAACTTGTGCTAGCTGAGCGCTGATAGTGTCAAGGCGAGTGTCTTGAGCATGAAGGGAATTGGCGATGGATGCTCTGACTTCAGTGGCCAGCTCGATCTGCTCTTTTCTCAGGCTATTTTTATAAGAAGCTTGCTGAGAGAACAGATCATTCAGTCCTCGTTGAAGGCTGCTAATACTGGCTGTTATGTTCTCTTTAAATGAATCGAAGTCCAAAGATGTAATCCTCTGACCTTGATGAACCTCTATAACACGTTGAGAGAGAGACAGACAGTTGTCGGATAGGTGCTGAAGGGTCATTGCCAGGGATGGAGGTGCGTCAGATAAACGGCTTGGAGAGTGATCAGATGACGACAGGGTGTGATCATCTTCTTCAGCAATGGGTATAATTGAAGATAAGGCAGCATGGCGTTTTTCGGACTAGATCAGGGTGACCAAGGCCGAAGAAAAATCTTCTAAGAACGCCAAATCTTCATCAGATTGGACTGGAGGAGTGCTGGGTCTGGAAGGCTCCTCAATCTGGAGAGCTGCAACAATGGTGGACACCACCAGATCCGGATCGACGAACTCTGGTGCGCCAACTGTTGTAAGTGCTGCGGTTGGACTGAGTTGAACATGGGAGACTGATGATCCCAGAGGAAGAGACGTGATTGGGGAGTCCAACAAGATATTCAACGGTTCATCTTCTGTAGCAGATGGAGCATTAGTCATTGGCTGCTCCGCTGTCTGATCCGCTATTCGATCTGCTGTCTGGTCTGCTGTTTGATCTGCTGTCTGGTCCGCTGCTCCAGAGGGAACAGCCTCTATGAAAGGTTCTGCCAGAGTCTTGCTCGCAGATGGATGATCCGGGCTGCGTACTGGAGTGGATATGTTGAGCTTCTGTCGTTGAAAGCGGACAGCTAAGTGAAGAGCATGAATATCCATTTCCAGTTGAGCAATAACAGCACCATCATCTTTGGCAGTGGGAGTGCTCGGATCGAAGTTTGCTTTCTTAGCGGCCAAGAGCAAAGATGCCAGTCTGAATCTCTGGTTGGCCTGAAAAAGATCTTTACGAAGCACCGCGACTCTCACATCATTCGTTTCTGTCCCCTTAAGGACTTCTTCTTCCATTTTCTGCAGTCTTCGCAGCTTGCCGAAGAACATCTCAATGTGGTTGATTGTTCTGTACTCGACATATTCATCAAAGACTATAGCGAGCGCCTTCACCTTCTCTTCAACATCCTCCATAGCGATGTCGATGGCTGTTTGCGCGGCAGATTTGGGTTTGGAAGAGAGGGGTTCAGTGAGAATGACTTTGCCCTTGCCTGTGGAAGATGGAGATTTGATCCCTGATTGGGTGTAGTCTCCCAACTCAGTGATAACAATCCCTTTGACCACGGGAATGGCAGAGGGGACTCGGATGGTTACTTTGGGTGCAGTGGTTGAAGCGGTTGAAAGTTGGGTTGTAGGTTGGGGTCCAGGGGCGGCGTTTGTGGGAGGCAATATGGGTAGGGTTTTGAGAGGTAAGGTTTTGTGTGGCTTGGTGATCTGGGTTCTTGGCTTTTTGGGAAGGGGCTTGGCTGGTGATGTCGGAGCAGACTGAGTTTCCTCGGAGTCAGTCTGAATGGTCAATTTGCGCTTGACCCGAGTTTTTCCAGTGGCAGTCTGTTATGCTCCTTTCTCAATCTTGACAGCCACCAGATCGGAAGGAGTAGGTGGAGCACTCTTGGACTTCGGTAGTGCTAGCCCTTTGGAGTTGAGAATTTTGAAGGGACTTAGAGCAGACTGCTTCCCCAGCTCGATGTCCAAAGTCTCCAGTAGCTTGCTGAGAGGAACAGCAAAGCAGACGGCCTGTTTGGAGGCAATCACTATTTCCAACAGGACTCCAAATAGAATTACGGACCAGTTCATCTTCTGTCCAGAAACAATAGCAGCCATGGCCCTGAATTTCTCGGCAGTGACGGCGTCAAAGCTTTCGGCTTTGCCCAATAATGGCTTACCAACGATCTCGCATAACACCTAGAAATGAAATAGCATTTCCTTCTTCTTGAACGAAGGCTGCAGGCGGTGGCCAAAGATGGATACCTTCCCGTGAAGATCAGTGAGGGAAGTTTGAGTAATCTGGCCAAACTCAGTCAGTCCGGAGTTGGGAAGACCAAAGGTCTTTGCCAGCGTCGAAGGAGAGATTTCAAAGGATTTTCCCTTTACGGTGGTGGAGATGAAAGACCTCTGTGATACAGCATTGGCGAACAGTTCGTGAATCTCGGACTCGTAAACCACCGTGCCACACTCCAGAAAATTCCTTAATCCAGACGATTCCAAAGCTCGGAAAATAGAGACCATTTCTGTATATTCAGCCCTGTAGATATCATCAAACTCAACGGAGAGAGAGTTGTGAGTGATAGTGGCCATTGGAGTGTAATGGAGAAATACGAAGAGTTTGAAAAAAATAATATGAGAGAATTAGAGAGCAGACATCGGTAAATTGTAAAAAGTGAATGAAAATGAAATGTTCAGCCCGCTAAATAAGAGAGAGAAGACACGTGTCTTTATCTCGATGACTGATCATTAAATAATTAAAAAAAACGGTCAGGATAAAAGAGAGCTAAGGCGGTTAAAATTTGCGATCAGTCCGGGCTGTTTAAAACAATTATTTTATTTAAAGATTTGTTGACCAGACAGATCATGGGATAACATCAGATTTGACATAGATCGGTCTGAAAGTTCGAACCGGTCTGTGTCGTTCTGATAATTGTATTATCGATCTGTGCCAGCATACAATCTTTAAAAGATAACTAAAAGAAAGATACTTCTAAAAACATCAAGATAAATCTATTAAACCAAGAATTTGACGAAAGTAATTAAACTTAGCCTCAGGAAGTGGTTTGGTGAAGATATCTGCTGCTTGCTGTTCTGTTGAAATATGCTCGATCCGAATTTCCTTTTTGCCAACATGATCTCGAATAAAATGATGTCTGATATCAATATGCTTTGTTCGAGAGTGCAAAACTGGATTATACGTTATAGCGATTGCACTTGTGTTGTCACAAAATATCGGAGAGTCAACAGCTTGAATGCCATAGTCTTTGAGCTGGTGTTGAATCCAGAGCATTTGAGCACAACAGCTTCCAGCGGCAAGATATTCTGCTTCAGCTGTAGATGTGGCAATAGATGTATGCTTCTTGCTAAACCAAGAGATCAATCTTTCACCTAAGAATTGACATGTTCCACTGGTGCTTTTGCGATCAATCTTACAGCCAGCATAATCAGCGTCTGAATATCCTATTAAGCTGAAATTTGAATCTTTGGAATACCAAAGACCAACGTTCTGAGATCCCTTCAAATATTTCAGAATACGCTTAGCAGCAATGAAATGTGATTGCTTTGGTTCTGACTGAAATCTAGCACACATACAGACTGAGAACATAATATCAGGTCGGCTCGCTGTAAGATACAAGAGCGATCCGATCAGTCCATGATACATAGACACTTCAACTGCTGTTCCCCCTTCGTCTTTATCTAACTTGATTGTAGGACTCATTGGAGTTGATGCAGTTGAACATGTTTCCATTCCGAATCTCTTGAGTAGCTCCTTGGTATACTTGGTTTGATTGATGAAAATGCCATTGCTGAGCTGTTTGACTTGGAGACCCAGAAAGAATGAAAGTTCTCCCATCATACTCATCTCAAACTGTCCCTGCATTAACTTAGAGAATTTCTCGCATAATTTGGGGTTAGTTGACCCAAAAATGATATCGTCAACATAAATTTGAACTAACAAAGTATGTTCCCCCTTAATAAATTTAAATAGAGTTTTATCTACTGAGCCGATCTGAAAATCATGGTTCAGCAGAAATTGAGACAGAGTATCATACCAGGCTCTTGGTGCTTGTTTCAGACCATATACTGCTTTATTCAGTAGATATACATGATTAGGAAATGAGTGGTTCTGAAATCCAGGAGGTTGCTCAATGTAGACTTCCTCCTGAAGCTTACCATTAAGAAAGGCACTCTTAACGTCCATTTGATATACCTTGAAGTCTTTAAAAGCAGCATAAGCAAGAAATATTCGGATTGCTTCAAGTCTGGCGACTGGTAAAAAAGATTCATCGAAGTCAATTCCTTCTTTTTGTCGGAATCCTTGTGCTACCAGTCTGGCTTTGTTTCTAACCACAACTCCATCCGCGTCTAGCTTGTTTCTGAACACCCATCTGGTTCCAATAACAGGCAGATCGTTTGGCCTGGGAGTTAGACTCCAAACTTGATTTTGTTCAAATTGATTAAGCTCTTCTTGCATTGCTTTAATCCAGTTGAAATCAGTCAAAGCTTCATCAATCTTTTTAGGTTCCAGATTTGATATGAAAGCAGCATGAGTGAATTCATCCATCATCTGTCCTCTAGTTCTAATCGGTGCAGAAGGACTTCCAATCACGAGATCAGGTGGATGCCTCTTTGTCCATCGATAACTCGATTCTGGATTGTCTGGTCCAGACGGATGAGTAGTAGTGGCATTATCAGCATCTGATTTAACATTAGAGCGAGGAACATCCGGATCGGCTCGATCTGAAGGAGCTTCATTACCGTGATCCGGTCTGTCTGGTACTTCAGGTTCCGGTGGATTGTCTCTTGACCTGTTATCTACAATCTCATCATCACTGTTAGCTTCGAGATGGATATTTTCCATCTGATTTGAATTGATTCCTTGCTACCCTCAATACATAAAGATTCATCAAAAACTACATGAACAGATTCTTCTACAGTTAAAGTGCGATTATTGAAGACGCGAAAAGCTTTGCTATTAGATGAATATCCTAAGAATATCCCATTATCTGATTTAGCTTCAAATGCTACAAGATGATTCTTACCATTATTGTGAACGAAGCATTTGCAACCAAATACATGAAGGTGAGAGATAGACGGTCTGTTACCAGTCTATAATTCATATGGAGTAAGATTCAACTTCTTGTTAATCATAGACCGATTTTGAGTGTAGCAAGCAGTATTTACAGCTTCTGCCCAGAACTTTTGCGAAATTCCAGAATCAGCAAGCATTGTTCTTGCTGCCTCTTTAAGCGTTCTGTTTCTACGTTCTGCAACTCCATTTTGTTGGAGAGTTCGGGCGGCTGAAAATTCGTGCTTAATTCTCTCTTCTAGAAATGATTCAAGATTATGATTTGAAAACTCAGTGCCTTTGTCACTTCGAATCCTGTCTATGCTTGATGATTTCTCATTCTGAGTGCGTTTCAGCAGCTTGATCAATTTCGGACCGGTCTGATCTTTACTGCTTAAAAATATAGTCCAAGTAAATCGTGAGTAATCATCAATAACAACAAGAGTGTACCGCATTCCCCCTAAACTTGTTATTGGTATAGGACCAAACAAGTCCATATGCAGTAGTTCTAAGCAGCGTGAGGAGGATTTGGCATTCTTGTTTTTGAAGGATGATCTGATCTGTTTGCCCATTTGACACGCTTCACAGATCTTATCCTTAGCAAAGTCGATCTTGGGCAGACCGACAACTAAATCATGTTTACACATGCTAGATATAGTCTTAAAATTGAGATGATTCAAGCGTTTATGCCATAACCAGTGTTTATTATCATTATTAGCGATGAAGCAAGTAGGATTATCAGGTTGAGCAAAGTTCCAGTTAATCTTATATGTATTTTCATTTCTGATTCCTACAAGCATGGCATACCGTCTGACGATTTAACAGTGCAAGTGTGTTTGTGAAATTCTACATTATAACCATTATCACATAGTTGACTTATACTAATCAGATTATAGCATAGATTTTCAACTAACAGCACATCATTGATAATAATATTACCATGGACAATCTTACCATTGCCCACGGTCTTACCCTTTGAGTTATCTCCGAAGATGATCTTGGGTCCAGTACATTCTGTGACTTCAGACAACAGCTCGATGTTTCCTGTCATGTGACGAGAACACCCACTGTCCAAGTACCAGTCTGATGCAAGTTTCTTTGGTACCTGTCATCAAACATAATTATTGTTGGTACCCAATCCTACTTGGGTCCAGAACGGATTAGCCCTTTGGGAACCCACACTTGTATCAGCTTTAATGGCTTGTGTGTGTCTGGTGTGCTGTGAGCTGATCTGTTTCGATAATGTGTGTGATAATGTGTGCGATATGGAAACCTTTTATTCTCATAGGGTGGTCTATATCTTCGTTGAACTGGTTTTGAATTATAGTAGTTGGATGGTCTTCCTTGCCTTAGATTTTGCACCTTTAGATTTGGTCTGAAAGACGCAAAGCTTGCTGGTGCCTTTTCTTTGGCTTGGTTAACATATCCAATCCCTTTTCTCAAACCTTGATTCTCGAAAGAGACTCCTGTTTGAATTATAGGTGCTTCAGTCTCATATACTGTGCTGGATTTAACAAATGTCATTTGTTTGATTTTGTTCTTTACCAGCAACAGTTCAGATTCATCTTTGGTGCAGTCTTTGATATCAAAGTCTATGCCTGTAACATCACCGACATTTCTTTGTACCTCTTGCAATTCTTCCAATGATGTTCTGGATTTTGTCCATGATTTGAAGATATGAGAAAGCTTAGCATTTTGTGTGCTAATTCTCTTATTTTCTTCATGGAGCTGATCATAAGAGTTTTTCAGCTTATTCAGCTCGATCTTTAGATTATTGCACTCACCCTGCTCAGAGTAGCTTGGTTTGTTGTGCTTATCCATTTGATCATTGGCTTTAGCTTTACTTTTCTCAAATGATTCAGCTAAGAGTCTATAATCACTAGACATGTCTTGCAGTGCGGACATGAGCTCCTCACGTGTAAATTCATTTGAGTCAAGATCGAATACCTCGTCTGTTTGACTCATATTTTCGTCTGCCATTAGACATTGAATATATTCTTCGCTTTCGCTGGAAGAATATTCAGAGCTTTCTGAGTCTGAATCAGTCTGAGCCCATTTGTTGTTTCCTTCTTCTGCTACTAGGACCTTTTGGGACTTTCCATGATTTTTGCGGTCTTTGTAGTGCTTCTTTTTCCTGTCATCACGATGCTTCTCTTTACGTTCTTCTTTCTTCGGTCTGGTGCAATCTGCAATAAAATGTCCGGTCTTACCACAATTGTAGCAAGCATGATCATTAACAGCATTGTCTTTTCTTGATTTATAATGATTAGAGGGTTTAAAGTTCCTCTTATTTTTAGACATGAATTTACCAAATTTCTTGATAAATAATGACATAGCATCATTACTTATCTGTTCGATAGATCGATCTGTTGTGGGGGCGGTCTGGTCTGGAATGGCTGCCAGTGCTTTGTTTGGTTGAGAGATGAATGGCTCTGCTTCACCTCTGCTGATCAGTTCGAACTCATATGCTTTAAGATCTGCGAACAGATCATGAAGTTCAACTTTGTTCAGATCTTTGGACTCCCTCATCGCAATGGTCTTAACATCGCATTCTTTTGGCAGGGCTCTCATAACTTTCAGAGCGATCTCTCTGTTTGAGTATTCCTTACCCAGACCATTCAGTTCATTGATAATACCAGTAACTCTTTCATCAAACTCATTTAGAGTTTCTCCAATCTTCATTTTTATGCTCTCAAATCTTTGAAGAGCAACAGTCAGCTTGTTTTCCTTGGTCTGGTCGTTCCCTTCACATAACTGTGCTATCTTCTCCCAAATTTCTTTGGCAGTTGAGCACATTTTGATTTTACTGAACATGTTCTTGTCCAATGTCTTGAACAAGATGTCTTTGGCAACGTTGTCGAGGTTTGCTTTCTTTCTTTCTTCATTCGTCCAGAGGGATCTATCCTTCTCGACCATTTGGGGTTCACCACTAGTAATGGATACTGTTGTATTGACTTTCAGAATCTTCATTGGTCCATCAGTGATGACGAACCACATATTGTCATCTTGTGCTGCCAGATGAGCTTGCATTCTGATTCTCCAATCATCATAGTCTTCTTTTGAGAACATAGGAATTTTGTTGAATAATGCCATCAGCTCAAGTGTCTTTGTGCTGATTAAGACGACCTGCTCTGATACCACTTGTTAGGATCGGTCCGGAGTGTTTAGAGGGGGGGGGGGGGAATGAACACTCCTATTAAAAATTAATCCCTTGTGATTTCTTTCGGATTAGTGAAAGAAATCTGTTTCTTAATCAACTCTTTTGCAGAACAGACCACTGAATATTTTAGTGCGGAACGGTCTGTTCTTAAATAAGTAAGAACGGCTCGATAGCTTGAATAATAGAACGAGTGCAGAATGATAAAACACAGAATATGTTTCTGGAAGTTCGAAGGTGGTGTAATCCTTCTACGTCTCCCCTTCTTCCAATTAAGGAAGGATTCCACTAGAAGACTTTGATTTATACAATCCTGTTGTACAAACCCGATTCAGCTGGATTTACCTCACTACCAGGCTGAAAACTCCTAGTCTCTCGATCTGTTCAGACACACTCTGTCTGACAGTTACAATTGTTTCTCACTTCTATATTTCAATACATAATACACAAGATAGACTTTAGTCTATGCACACAATGATCCTAAATGATCAAATATTACAATGTACTCGTGCTTAAGAAGAATTTCAGCTCGAGAGCTTCTGAGCTTGTAAGCTTGTGCTGTTTTGCTTTCTTGTGCGTTTTTCGATTTTTCAGACTCTCTCTTGAGCTCTTCTGTTGCATCCTTTTATAGTTGCATGTTCCAACGACATTATTTCCCTTAATGTGCAACTCTTGACTCTGCTTAAACTCTGAGTAAGCTACAGTCTTCTTCTTCAAGGTACTTGCCATTCTGGTTCATGCTTTCGGCGACCGTCAGGTAAGCTCTTCTTTGTCTTCTTACCTTTTATGGTAATCTTCAGTCTATGGTCTTTTTCAGCATTGATTGCGACATTAAATGCTTCAATAAATAGCCGTTAATGATTCGGACTGAAGAACCAATCTTTATTCATCCTTGACTGCTCTGATCTGATAAAAATTGAGATCGATCTTAAGCTTCGATCTAGTCAGTCTGATTTCTATCGATCCGGTCTGATATGCGATATGACTTATCAGCTTGATCTGTTTTGATCGATCGATCTGGTCAGTCTGATTTCTCTCGATCCGGTCTGATATGTTTTGTCATCTTTAAAACCTTTATCGATAAAGTCCGGAACTAACAATGAGTTTTTCTTTGTCTTTAAACATTAGTTTTGCTTAGTTTTGCATTACTATTATGAACTAATTTTATTTATAAAGATTAGGGAAACTTTGTTTTGAACATTTGACTTGATTATTGAGTATTGATTAAATTCATATACCATATGTGCATAATTATGTTCTTAATGCTTTCAAGGGAGTAGCTACCTTTGAATTGATTTTAGTTATTATGATTGAGATTGGAAGATGATATCGTAATACGAATTAGTAAATTGTGGCGTGGATTTCAGATTGCGATCAGAAGATGAGATCAAATACACGTGTGATAGCCATAGACATCTAGAATCGAAAGCTATTAGTTTTCAAAAATCTTAATGCAATATTGAGTTGTTAAATAAGTACACGCCAGTGACTTACTGCAATTTAATATTAGATTTAATATAACTTGGAAGGGTATATTAAATAACAGAGAAAAACTCGTCAGCTTAGAGATATTTGAAAATTCAATCGATGGTCATATGTGATTACATCGGTGAACCGAAGTCCTGATAATTTTCTCAAGTGGAATTTTTATTTTTGATTGCTTTGTTGGATTAGTAGTTTAATTTAGTTAATTAATATTTTATTCAATTATTATCGTAGGTTAAATATAGTTTAAAGCCTCTTATTTGGTACTTACAGTTAGTCTCTATGTGTTCGACATTCGTACTTCTTATTATCTATACTAAAACTTGACAACCATGCGCTTGCGGATTAATCATTCACAACTGAAAATTTATTATTTAAAAAAGTGACGATCAAAATGAGCTTCTATATCTCACTCAAAAGGAATATTTGGATAAAGTACTTTAAGATATATAGTATGTTTGAGGCTAAAGGATTCCAGTTACCGATGACATATCATTTTAAATTATCCAATGATCAGTCACGATCATATGGGTAAAATACCATATGCTAGTGTTGTTGGATCTATAATGTATGCTATGGTATGCACAAGGCCAGACTTGGCATATGCAATGAGCATTATCAGCAGGTTTATGGCAAAACCTGCAAAACCTGGGAATATTCATTAGGAGGCTGTCAAGTGGACATTAAGATATTGGATGAGACAATGAATTATGGCCTGAGATTTGAATTGGTCAACAATCAGTTAATTAGTTTTCTAATAGTGGGTTATTGGGTAATTAGTGGCTAACTATCATGGAAGTTATTCTCTTTGTTCTATAAATAAGTGTTTGTAGCTTGTAATCAAAAGAATTGTAATGGATCAAGGAACCTTGTACTTGATTATGTAATGAAACTTGTTCTGGAAAAATTCTTTGTCTCTTCTATAATCCTCCTTCATTTACATTTCACAGTCAAATCCTTCGTTATATTAGGCAATCCCCGACCCTTTGAATCACGTATCCGTCCAACAATTATTATAAGAAATCAATGTTTACAATATCACTTATGTTGTTTTGTGAGGTCTGAGACGCTACAGTGGCTTCATTCTCACATACGAAGTAACTCATTGCTTTCATTTTTGCTTCAATAAGAAATTCTAACGTAACTATTTTCCTTATGTATCCAAACTTATGAAACATTTTGCTTTCTGGAAGAAAAAAAACACCTGAAAATTTTAGTTTCTCTAGTTCTTTTTTTTTTTTTTTTACTTCCAGTTGCATTTTAGCATTAGAATTCTGTAAATTTGTTATAAAAGTTTCTGGTGCAATTTGGAGTATGATCTATCCATCCACTACTAAACCTTGTTCTTCATTTGTCCAATGATCTATCCATCAACCAATAAACCTTGTTTTACATTTGTTCCATCACTAATACTTTGGTACACCGTTTCACGGAATATTTGATGCTACCCCAAATGTAGTCCTAGGGTGAATGAAATAAGCAATTTCAACGGTTGTGATACCCGTAAAATAGTATTTTATTGGGCATCATCAAATAAATCTGTTTCAGGCAGTATCAAAAGTCCGGATAAAAAACCTTTCTTGCCAAATATTTATTTTTACATCGGTTGGAAAGTTTTCTGACCTCATCACTCAACAGCTTCCTTTGTCATAAAGAAATATAGATAGCTCTATACCAAATATTCATCACTTGCTAAAATTTGATTCGGATTGTTATAAGAATTCAGAATTGTCTCCAACTTGAATTGTGCCAAAACTTAAGAACTTCACATTGGCATCATACATATGTTATATGTAGCTGAAAAATTGAAACACTTCGAGAAGTTCAGTCTTGTTGACGTAAAAAGTACTAAGCAACATCAACGCAGAAGCATATAGTTCAAATAGGCATACAAGAAGAGCACCATGGATCTTTCCCTCAAGCGTAATGATCGAAAAAACAAAAACATTACTCCACCCAAAACATTACAACAAACAAGCCTTTAATCCCAATGAATTGAGCAGGCTACAAAAAAACATCACATGAATAAGAAGGTTTGATCAACCTCGATCTTAGGACCTGGAACGCTGCTGCCGGAGGGTGCAAGGACATCATTATGTATATATATATATATTATGTATGTGTATATAGATATAGGTATGTGTATATGTATATACACAAATATATTTTTTGCCCACCCTCAAGCTCCGCCATCATCCATGGGCACCTCTCAACCTGAACCTCGATACATCTTGGCAATTATAGGGTTGCAGATGCTCTCCAGCTCTTTCATCTTGTCCACAAACTCATCTGATTCAGAAAGTTGGTTGTTTTCCAGCCACTGAATGGCTGACTTGATTGCATCCTCAATTTTCTTCTTGTCAGCAGGAGGGAGCTTTGAGGCAATCTTCTCGTCCTTAATGGTGTCCCTCATGTTGTATGCATAGATCTCTAGTGCATTCTTTGATTCTACCTTCTTTTTGTGTTCCTCGTCTTCAGACTTGTACTTCTCAGCTTCTTGGACCATCTTTTCGATTTCTATCTTAGAAAGTCTACCCTTGTCCTTGGTAATGGTAATCTTGTTCTTTTTACCTGTTGTTTTGTCCTCAGCGGATACATTCAAGATACCATTAGCGTCAATGTCAAAGCGCACGGTGATCTGTTGGACTCCTTTGGCTGCAGGGGGGATGCCAGAAAGCTCAAATTTTCCAAGAAAATTATTGTCCTTCGTTTTCTCTCTCTCTCCTTCAAAAATTTTAATCACAACTCCAGGCTGGTTGCGTGAGTCGGTGGAGACAACATGTTCCCTCTTGGTGGGGATGATGGAGTTCCTTGGGATCAACACAGTCATGACACCTCCAGTAGTTTCCAGGCCAAGTGAGATAGGGGTGACGTCAAGAAGCAGAAGATCTTGCACCTTTTTGTTACGTTCACCACTCAAGATGGCAGCGTGAACAGCCGCACCATAGGCAACGGCCTCATCGGGGTTAATACTCTTGCAAAGTTCTTTGCCATTGAAGAAGTCTTGCAGCAACTGCTGGACCTTAGGAATCCTAGTCGACCCACCAACAAGGACAACATCATGGACAGTGCTCTTGTCTATCTTGGCATCCCTCAGACACTTTTCAATGGGTTCCATACATTTCCTGAACAGATCCATGTTGAGCATCTCAAATCTGGCTCGAGTAATGGTTGAGTAAAAGTTAATACCCTCATAGAGAGAATCAATCTCAATCGTAGTTTGTGCTGCGGATGACAGATTTCGCTTCGCTCTCTCGCAGGCAGTTCTTAATCTTCTCAATGCTCGTGGGCTACCACGGATGTCTTTATTTTTCTTCCTCTTAAATTCCTGGACAAAGTGATTCACCATTCTGTTGTCAAAATCTTCTCCTCCGAGGTGAGTGTCGCCGGCAGTGGCCTTCACCTCAAATATACCCTCCTCAATGGTAAGGAGGGAAACATCAAAAGTACCACCACCAAGATCAAAAATCAAGACATTCTTCTCGCCAACACTGGCAGCCTTCTTGTCAAGACCATAAGCAATAGCGGCAGCTGTGGGCTCATTGACGATACGCAACACATTGATACCAGCAATTACAGCAGAATCTTCTGTTGCCTGACGCTGAGAAACATTGAAGTATGCTGGGACAGTAACCACAGCGTTCTTAACAGTTGAACCGAGGTATGCCTCAGCAATTTCCCTCATCTTCATCAAAACCATGGAAGAGATCACCTCAGCGGCAAACTGTTTCTCTTTACCCTTATAGTTGACAACAACAATGGGCTTGTCACCTGGTCCAGGAATAACCTTGAAGGGCCACAGCCTGATGTCACGTTGCACAGAGGCATCAGAGAATCTCCGTCCAATCAACCTCTTTGCATCTGCCAAAGAAGAAAAATAATAACATTTATATATTAAAATGAAACCCCATCTGATATATCTAAGTCAAATCGAAAAATTGTAGCAATAAGACGCAACGCAGAGAAATAACCAAATACAAATACCATCTATACATGGACATGCATTAAAAATAGGCATTCTTCTTTTGATTATAACATGGATGGTACAAATAATAACAAAATGGATTAAAACGGAGAAGACCTATTACAAAAACTCCAACCTCACGTTAGTTGCCTAGGTTATTGTTATATTATATTATATTTATATTTATATAATATTATATTTATATACCTATAAAAGTGTGGATCTTGGGTAATGTATTTCAATTATGAAAAGACTAATAAACCCTCCATCCATATAAATCAAAATCAAAGGACACTAAAATGATATATTTTTAAATTTTAATATGATGATGAGAAGATATGTGGAAACTCAAATAATTTTCTTTTTATTTTTTCCTCCACATAATTTCAAACAAAAATTAAATCAATTGAACAATTAATTGTGTCTATTCCTCTACCAAAACTTCCACTTTAAGTGTCTATTATTACATTTCAAATACTTATTTTGATCAATACAAGATTTATTATGAAAATTTTATGTGATATTATTGTCAAATTTTATCGAGATTTAAAAACTTAATAAAAAAAAATATATTAGATATTGTTCAAAAAAGTTTGCAAATTACAATAAAAAAAGTTAGAACAGTAGCTAATAAGTTTTAAAGCTTAGCTAATTCATAACCCTTCTTCCCTTATATATTTGTAAATTTTAAATTTTAATATGACAAGGACATGTATGAAAACTCAAATCAATTTTCATTAATTTTTTTCTCCCACATAATTCTGATAATAATATAAATCAATTGAGCAACTAATAATATCTATTATGAATTGAGCAATTAGTAATATCTATTATCATAACCTTAAATTGTCCATATCATAATTATTAATTTCTTACTTCATTAAATTAATAATATTTAATTATAGTGATACTTATATATTAAAACAATAAACTAAAAAATATTATATGAAAGTATGAACAATAATGATAATAATAATGAAATATGTTAATTAAGTCACGATAATACCACTTAAAATATTAAAAGATAATTTCTCACACAAAAAAGCTGCTGCCACGCATGGCAATTGCATTATAAATTAACTTATATCAATATCATTGTTGGGAATTCTAAGTTTTGGTGATAACAAAAGTACATTGCTTGAAGCATCTATAGATATCTACCGGATGTAAAGATATCTACCGGGTGTAAAAACATCTGTCGGATGCAGAGAATGAACGTCTACTGGACCAAAAATATCTCAGTGAAATGTGCTAATATGTAGGAGATACCAGCAGATGATTAAGAAGACATTACTTGACCTTAGTCCAGCAGACTGAGTAATTAATGATGACCAACAGATATACAGTCAAGGAGAAGTCAGCAGACGTATAAGGCAACAAGACAAAACATGTACAGGCACACTATGACAAAGGTACAACAGAGCGTCGCACTGCTATATCAGCGCCACCAATCGCATCAGAGTAAATTAGTTGTTGATTAACAAAATTGGAAAGAAGACAAAAAGAATTTGGAAGAAAACATGAAGCTGATTTTACGCGATCATTTCTAGTTAAAGAATAACGTAGTTTGTTTTCTAGGTCTTCTTTTGTAACTCGTCCTACAGACCCCATTTCGGTGTCATTGCAGTGGGCTCACTGGGCCCTCCAGTTTTTCGATCGCTCTTCTTGTGCGTACAGAAATCTATCGCCACTTTGCTTCCAAGCGCGGATCTCTCATCAAGCAAGTTGAGAGATCGATTCTGACGTCGAACAGGTTGCCTCCCTAGGTGCGTCGGTGCGCGCGAAGGTTTTGTGAACCCACGATACTTGTAATCTGCTTATTTATCTAACATAATTTGCTACTCTCCACTACTATGTTTTTAAGTCTTAAATAGGTATATGTTGTTCTTCGTTCAAGCCAGAGTCTCTACTACTAAGTTTTGTCATCACCAAAAAGGAGGAAATTGTTGGGAAATATTTCTAAGTTTTGGTGATAACAAACATATATTGCTTGAAGCATCCACAGACATCTACTGGGTGTAAAGACATCTACCGTGTGTAAAAAAATCTACCGGGTCCATAGATTAAGAGTTACCATCTACCGGATGCAGATAATGAACGTCTACTGGAACAAATGTATCTCAGTGAAATGTGCTAATATGTAGGAGATACCAGCAGACGATTAAGAAGACATTAGTTGGCCTTAGTCCAGCAGACTGAGTAATTAATGATGACCAGCAGATATACAGCTCAGCAGACGTATAAGGCAACAAGACAAAACACGTACAGGCTCACTCTGACAAAGGTATAACAGAGCGCCGCACTGCTATTTCAGCGCCACCAATCGCGTCAGAGTAAACTAGCCGTTGATAACAAACTTGGAAAGAAGACAAAAAGAATTTATTGAACAAAATCATGAAGTTGCTTTTACGCGATCCTTTCCAATTAAAGAATAGTTGCCGTTAGACTTTTACGTCTATAAATACGTCAAAGAAAAAAATAAAGAAGTCGTTCCTCTTCGCCAAGTTCTCAACTCTTAGTCATCAGAAATCAACTTCAAGCAAAACATTTAAAATGCTTATTGAAACATTCCGAAGTTTTGCAAGAGTAGCACAAACACATCTGATCTTGAAGATCAAAACCTACTGAGTCTGCTGCTCAAGAACACATGAAGATCAAAGATTTATATTTTATGTGAGTGTTGTAAAAACACATTGTAAACAATTGTGCTTGTTATATTGATATGAGTTTAGGCAAATCTGTGTGGGTGTCTAATAAGGTTGTATGTTGTAAAGTGTAAATCAAAGTCTTCTAGTGTAATCTTCCTTCAAAGGGAAAATGTGAGACGTATAAGCGTTGTGCTTCGAACTTCCAGAACATATCTTGTGTCACTTACTTTCTGTATTTACCATTCAGCTTTTTAACCTCACAAGTCCAGTAGACATCTTCCGCACTAACTCTAGTGTCTGCTGACTTGGTCATGAATCGAGATATTACTGCAGTACTTAACAGTCTGCTGTATATTGAAGAGTCCAGAAATTGAGTCTAGAGTTTATTCAACCCCCTTCTAAACATTACTCTGATCCTAACAATAATATTGTAGACACTGTCTCATTATTGCTTACACATCGTTATTGTTTCATACTAATTCACTTTTCAATTATAAAATCATCTTAAATGGTCCATGTTAATTGCTTATTAGTTAGATCTTAAGCAATATTTTCCCAAATTATAAAAAGAGAAAATTTACCCTTAAATAAAAAAAATTCTAAAAGGATATATTTATTATTAAAATCAGTTAATCAATACATGAGTAAACTTTCAATCAAAAAATGTAAAAACTTAAACCACCAACAAATAATTCTTTGTAAATTGTGACAATGAAGAAGATATTATCAAATAATACAAAATCAAAATTAATATACTATTTCTTCATCTGAGTTGTTGGCTGAATGATTTCATTTTAAACCAAGTTTGCATCAAATATTATGAAAATTATCTTTACCCAAACACTTTAGTTTTTGAGGATTTATGAAATGACAAGAAATCAAAAACATGTTTTTGTTATATCTTTGTTAAATGTCTGAAAAGTAAATAAAGAAACAAGATTTCTCATAAAAAGTCCATATATCTATTCTACTATTTTAGTAACCTAAAATGGATAAATTAACAATTTTAAATGTTTGATATTGCTTATTTCTATTTGATATAAAGTAGGTCAAAAAACAATGCACACAAAATTTATTGACAAGTTTTTCTATTTTATTTTTATTAGAATATCTAATTTATTAATTTGTATTATATCATATAAATGTGTTTTCAGTGCGTCGCACTTGCTCTACGCTAAGTCTTTAACAAATATAAATATTTTTTCATCCATTTATATCCTCAAAACATCTTGATCATTAATTACATGGGGTAGATCAGCACATTAATACAGACATTAGCTATACTAAAATACCAATTGAAACATAAAACTCTCAAGCAAAAACACAGACTAAAATTATCAGACGTACAAACGAAAACATATCTTACCAAAAACAGTATTAATCGGATTCCTTTCAACCTGATTCTTGGCAGCATCACCGATGACCCTCTCGGTGTCGGTGAAACCAACATAAGAAGGCGTCGTCCGGTTACCCTGATCGTTGGCGATTATTTCAACTCGACCGTGTTGCCAAACTCCGACGCATGAATACGTCGTTCCGAGATCGATTCCAATCGCCGGACCATCTCCCCTCTGTGCCATTGTAGCCTCTCGCTGAATTCACCAAAACAAAAAAACAAAACCCTGTTAAGTGAGAAAAGACAAGCTCAAAGTCACCGTTAGTAGAACTAGGCTGAAGAGCTAAGTGGAAGGCGAGAATATTTATAGGAGATTCAAAGTATTTTTGCATTGATTTTTCGCGTTCCAGAATGTTCGAAAACTGAAATGGATCTTTATAGGAGACTCAAAGTCGTCTTATATTAATATTTATTGGAGACTCGAAGTCGTCTTGTATTACTATTTAAGTCGATATGGTGGTTGATAATTTTCACAGATTGCCATAAATGGCATTGAATATGGTGTTTGATAATTTTGCAAGAAGGAAAAGATACGCGTAGCTAGGGTTGAGCAAATGTTCGGTTAAACCGAACAAACCGAAGAAACCGAATTAATTTGAAAAATTGGTTCGATTATTTCGGAAATTCGGTTTTAATTTTTTTAAAAATCGGTTAATTCGTTAATTCGGTTCGATTTCGGTTTGTATTTTAAAAATATTGGTTAACCGAATAAACCGAAATTTTTAATTTTTTAATATTTTTTTAAAAAATTAAAAAACAATTATTTTTTTAAAAAATCATTTATTATCATTCTTATTTAAATATTACATTTTAAATTTTTAAAACCAATTGTTTTTAATTTTTAATCAAATTATCTAATTTTTTTATTTTTTTAAAAAAATATCGGTTAATTCGGTTACCGGCCGAAATAACCGATTTTTATCTGTTTGGTCGGTTCGATTTTGAAAGTATAATTCGGTCGGTTTGGGTTTTGGACAATTCGGTTCGATCGGTTTGGTTCTGATCGAATGCTCACCCCTACGCGTAGCACTAATGTGGCTTTGTGGCAATTATGGGTGGAAATTCGAGTACGGGTATGGGGTACCAGAAACTCGACCGGGTCCTATCCTATCGGGTATTATTTGGGACGAGTAATTTTTAAAAAAAATCTGGTTATACCCGAAGCCAAATTTATTGTTGTCGGGTATGATTTTTCCTACCTGAAACCCGGTCTGGGACTTGCCCAACATAATTATTTTTTTAAAGTTGTTTGGTTTAAATTTTAGCCTCATATACGTGACTATATATTGACTTGTTCAATTGTTCCAAAGTAAATGATAGTAACTTTTAAAATCGGTTATTAATTGTTAAGTAAAGTTTCTATTATATTTTGGAGTTTACAAAATTAAATTCTAGAATGTGAATGTAAGCTTAATTAATTCTTTTAGCAATTGATGCATTTTTTAATTATTTCTTAATTAATTCTATAATCTATTATTATTTTTTTGTTTCATACAGCAAGTTTTTTTTAAAATTGTTTCTTTGCTCATAAGTACTTGGTTTTCTAATATTTTTTGTTGGTTAAAATGATATTTTGGGATCATTTTGAGGTTATTTTTTACAGTTATTCTCTCTGAAATGTGTTTTTTATGAATGATAGATTTGGAAGTCGATGTATTTATATATAACGGATAATTACATCAACACCTCCTCGACTTTGGCCTAATTACAAAAATATTCCATCTACTTTGGAAAATTATAGATATATTCCTTCTAGTGTAACGCCGTCAAAAATAATTAATAGAATGCATAAAATGACGTTTTTCCCTCTTGTATATGTAATATAAATTATCAAACATTACAATTGCAACCCCTATATTATATGTAATATAAAATTATCAAAACATTACGTATACACTTAGTATATTATAATATACATTACAGTTACACCACCTATTGTGTCATATTATTTTATTTATTTCAAAGAATTAATTGTTAAATATTTTTAACTATAAACTAGTTTTCATATTAATAATAATATTTTAAAACTACTTATATATAAAAATAAGTTCAAAATTAACTAATTCTATTATTCTCATAGTTACATATCTTTTTTGGTAATTATGACGATAAGAAGATCTTGTAATCTCAAATGTATTAACATCTTTAACATATTTAAAATGAGTTTATCTAAATATTTTAACATCTTATTGTTAAAATAAGACTTTACAGCTCATGAGCTGTTTAAAATAAGTTTAGCCAAACAGCTTTTAGACAATTATATGTTTAGATGTTGAATTTAAATGATATGTTATATGTCATGATCTTTAATAACGATCGATATTTTATCGAATTGGTTTGTTCGATTTAGTGTAAAAATCAATCAGTTCGGTTTGCTGAAAAACATGTTCGGTCGGTTCAGTTTTTACAAATTCGGTTCGTTTGACCGAATGATCACCTCTATTTGAACTCGTATTTGAGTAGTTCGTTTTCAAAGTTAGATTTTTATTTTGTTTCTCAAATTATTAATCATATTATGTTTACATTTTAAATCATTTATTGAAAGTACGATGATTATCAAGTTTGTACGGTATTTTTTGGCGAACCAATATTTATTGACATCAATTTCGAAAATGGCAATCGAACATATTATTCTACTGTCAATTTAATTTAATTCAAAATATTACAAAATTTCGTAATATATATATTTGAAAATGATAAAAAAATTAAAATTATTAGGAAAATAAAAAAGCTTGGGTAAGTAAGAATTATATTTGAAATAAACAATTTGAAATATAAATAATGGTTTCATTATCACCCCCTACAAATACCATAATTACAAAGGCACTCCCTCTAAAAATTTAAGTCAAAATAGAGGTCATAGTTCACCAGGGGCAATTTGGGGTTTTAATTAAAATTAGGGGATGTTTTTGTAACGACCATCTATTTTACTAACGGCAAAACTTATCTGTAATGTTTAATCTAACTTGAGGGAAGGTTTCTGTATTTGTCAAACCATAGAAGAGATTTCTGTAATTACGTCAAAATCAAGGGGGTGTAAAATATAATTATCCCTGTATATAATTTAGTCACATATCCACATTCTCGTCTTCTCACAATTGATTTATCTTTTAGTTTTTTGTTGTTTTGTTGTTCGTTATTAACTACTTAATAATATAATAATTGGATAAGAATTTTTTTATGAAATAATGAATATTGTCTCGATGATAAACGAAAATGTTTCCAAGATGCTGAAGTTAAAAGTTTTAAGTATTAATTTTAAGCTCTTTTACTTTGTTAGGGTTTGGAATTTTTTTTTTTAAATAGGATTTATTGGTACCCTATTATAATCGATATGTTGGTACCCGATTATAACTACTCGAACCCGATATGCCCCACCCTATCTGGCAGCTGGATTGGAAACTATTTGAAGATGATGAAAACACGTAGCTGGATTGGAAACAGTTGAGGATTGAGGAAACTGTTTCAAAATCGAGCGGGGAACACTCGACAGAACCTTCTCTATCACCGATTAACCATTTAAAATTATTTTAAAGTTATGCTACTAAATACGTAAAAATAGATTTTTTGAAACATTTTATCAAACACTTAGTGGGATACAATTTGGTGTTTTATCAAGCACATAAAACGCTTCAACAATTAACCAAAACAGTAAGGTAAATATGCAATAAAGTAAATACGCAAGCATTGGTTTATGAAAGTTCGAAGGTGGTGTAATCCTTCTACGTTTTCCTTTCTTCCATCGAATGGAAAGATACACTAGAAAATTTGGTTTGCAATCAAACATGTACAACACACTCAGGATAATACCCCACAGATAGCCTAAAATTTCTAGTCCTCACAGTCCACAAAGAGCATGTTCTTTATCGTCTCACATGCAAAGACCTTCTCCAGTTGGGATAAAGCACCAACTGTTACAATGGAATTCACTCTTCTATCTCACAAATACAATGAACAGAGTGAAGACAAATACACAAATGATCTCGTTGCGGATTTAATATCAGCTTTAAATAGGTGCCAAAAGGTTCGGGAACTGCTTCTCATTTATCAGATTTTGTCTTTGAAGTTCCCCATTTTAAATCCCAACTGGGTTTGCTTTGGAATGCTTGAATTGATCTCCAGTCTTGTGTTTTTGAGCTTCCAAGTCTTGTATATATGGCCACAAATAATGATATATATATATATATATATATATATATTTATATATATATATATATATATATATATATATTTATATATATTTATATATATATACAATAATATAATCGTTGAGAGAGTTTTGGAAGTTTTCAAACATCGCGACAGTCATATTATGCTTCTGAGCTATTTCTGGAAGTCTGGTGATTTTGCTCTAGTAGGGGTTCTCGACTGGTTAAAAGTTCATTGGTCGACGTCTACTGGTTGTGTCATGTCTACTGGTGGAGTCGCATCTACTGGTTGAGTCTACTGGTCAAAGTTAAGAGGTCTGCCACTCTGTTCTCTTGATTATGGCTCTTGATTTGTTGATTTCTGGATAAAGTGATAAACATAAAAGTTGTAGCATTTCTCTTAGATTTCCATGAAATGAAGAATCGCTCAATTTTGAGTTTGTATGAGAGAGTTATGCTCAAACCATATTGAATCGTTCAATTTCAATAAGCGAGCAGCGAATTAAGGCCAAAATACCACAGTTGCTCTGTTGTAGAGCTTGTTGTTATGCTTTGCACCAACAGATATTTGCAGACATGTTTTTGTCATGTAAACCTTCGAATCAGGTCTGCTGGTCTAATGTATTACTTGTAGAGAATTGAGTTGGCTATCCAACCGCTTTGAATCAGGTCGTTTCGATACCCGAGCTATAAGATATGATCGACTTAGTCAGCAGGGCTAAGTTGAATTCTTATTTCAACAAAAAAATTTCGTCACAAGTTATCAAGCTATGAAATATCATCTATGAATCTGAAAATAAATCATGTTTGCAACTAAGATCACTTTTGAGATAATTGTATTTACATAAGTCCATTTTATAAATACTTAGTTTGAAAATGTTATTTTTTTATTCCTGAAATACCCCTAATTTGGAAAATTGTAAATCCTAATTTGAAATTCTAGAGAAAAACACGTTAAAATCATGAATAGATCAGAAATGCTTTGTAGTGACGGTCAACCTTTGATTTAAATAGAAACGAAGAAGTAAGGTAAGTTTTGATATATATGTAATAGTGTTTCCCAAAATTTCAGCGTTATTGTCATCGTGTTTTGAAGCAATAGATTTGGGAATAATGATTCTATTGAAATTTAGATAGGAAACACAAGTTTTGACGTAAATTCCAATTTTTCATTTATGGAATTAATATCTTCTGCAACTGGTAAGTCGAAGGATTATAATTTTTATCGAATCTCTTTTAAGTATTCTATATCTGGTCACCATAATTATTGTTTGAGTAATGAATATGATATAAGAAATATGTTTATGTTGTGTAAGATGACTGAAGTTCGTCTGTTGACAGGTGATGTTGATGATAAAATTGCATTTCATGGAGCTTCTGTGGGAAGTAGGAATTGGTACATGTCGCCTGTTGTTGAAGGTGGCGGTAATGCACCGCTTTTTAGTCTAGCAGTGCATGCGAGACAATTACACTCATGGATAATAGCGGTTCAGTGAACTAAGTACTCGGATAGACTCTATCGGTGCAAGCGAAGTACGTGCACCGCTGGAATATTGTGGTGCATGTGACGTGATATACGTGCACCAGTAGAGACTCATACGGGGCACGCGATGAAACTAACAAGGATGTAGTTCATCTCCAGGTTATGATTCTTACCATCGAAGATGTAATATTAAAGGTAAAGAGAAGTTGTTGTTATGCTGTGGTTGCTCGTCAATTATTACATGGTTGTTCAAGAGTTTATGGGTGACAGTAAAAAAGTTTTGTGGTGAATTGAGTAAAATATTAAGTGGATATTGTTTTGATTTCCACTATGTAAAAAAAATAAGGGTAATGGTAGTTGTCGAGCGAGCTAGAAAGCATGATGAAGGATGTGATTGGGTTGTGAATGCCAATACTTCACAAGTAGATATGTCTTTCTATATATAAAAAAATTGAACAACATCAAGACTTGTGGGATGAGGAGTGATGAAGAGCAAATCAAAAAGGATGAGTTCAGATTTAGTACATGAAAGTATTCTCGAACGAGTCTCCAAATCCAACTTTCTCTGCAATTGTTGTATGCGAGTTAATGAAAAGAGATTATGACATGTATATCACGTACAGTAAGGCATGGAGAAGTGTGGAGAATGATAGATCTATTGCTTTTCCGATTTATGACGAGTCTTTCAAGGAACTGAATTCATATTTTAATGAGGTGAGAACGATTAATGTTGGATTTGATAGAGCTTGAAGTTGATGACAGTAACTGATACTGTCGTCGTTTGTTTATTTCATTTCATGCTATTATTGATGGTTTTTAATCATTATATATATATATATATATATATATATATATATATATATATATATATATATATATATTAACAAACAAATATATTATATTATATTATATAATACGCATATTAACTCACACACACAAACACCTCAAACACACACTCTTGAAACTATCGATCAAATCTTCTCTTGTTCATCTCCTTCTTTTCTTCTATCGGTTTCTTCCTGATCTTACTGATTAATACTTCAAAAACCTCCCAACTTGCACGCAATTAAGGATTTGGAAGGAACAAAGCATAGAAATCAAATTTGAGCAAGAAAAGAGGCAAGAACCGAAGAGAGATGGAATGGTGCAACGAAACAGCAAGCTTCAACAGACTTTCCTAGTATCGGTCAATTTCTAGAGGAAGTTTCAAATCTTGAATATACTTGAAGGTATACATCTATTCTTCGATTAGATAGGCTGGAGTCAAGTTATATTATGCAATTACCTCGAATTTAAGCTGAATCATTATCGCCAATATGTTCTATACCCATCCAATGCATACGTGGTCTGTTAATGGAGTTACTGCGACTTGTGTTTCGAAATTGATGTTAGGCCACTTGTTGGTAACTTTTAAATTGATCATCGGATGTTCACATTAAAATAATCATTGTGTGGTGCTTGATTAGGATCGGTCCTTGCAACACTTATGTCAACCACTGTGAAGGATATGAATCAAGGTTATTCAGTTGTTACGGAAGAAATTATGGTCCGGTCTAAGCCATGACATTGATGGGCCCATATTGGAATCCCAATAGAAGAGGAGAAGATTCACGTGAAAAAGCAAGGGTGGTTTGTTGGACTTGGGGAGGGAAATTCAGAATAAAAGAAGGGGGGTTACAGGGTAGTTTCATTCAAGATTTTAAATGTTGAGAGTCGAGGACAAGCTAGTGCTTGGAGCAAAGGGGAGTTCTCTCCTTTGAGTGTGTGTGAGTTGTGTGTTTTCTTCTTGTAATTCTTTTTTCATTTGTATTGATTCCAGAAATTTTTTACCAATCTCGCATTCTGCTCATTTTTGTGGCATCGAATTATGTTGCTGCATTGCTAAGGTCATATCATCCGACCTGCCGACGACGCAACTGGGGAGATACAACATGATGATGTGGGACTTACCAAAAGTTACAGGCGTAGATACAACAAGATGGCTTCGGCCAGCGGAATGTTAACATTAGATGCCCTACAAGCCAATGGGCCAATTGTTGGCCCGTTGGACCCTAATAACCATAGCCAAATAAATGACCCAAACTCCTATAAATATATGTTCATCTCTAGGGTTAACAGGTTTTTTCCTCTCTATACACATTCTCATAGAAAAGCCGACATCACACTAGCACTGGTGTTGTGCTTGTAGATCTGGTCAGGTTGATTGGACTCGAGGGACTACCGCTATCAGATTCACGTCGGTGAACGGTAATCTCTTTTCGTGCATTTATATTCGATTTATGCATGTTATAATATATGAATCATGCGCGATCTTCCGTCCACGGGTCAGATCTGTTTATTGTTTTATTTCCGCTGCGTTTGGATCTGGCGCCGGGGTACGGAAACCCAACAGTGGTATCAGAGCCAGGTTGCGCTTTGAATCATGTATTCAATAATTAATTTTTATTAGATCGTTTTCCACGCAATACTATTCGTATTTGGATTTTCAAAAATGTGGCATCCGGACAATATAGAAAATGGATTAAAATGAGTTTTAATCGAGACCCAAAACCCGTCACCGGAGAACCAATGGCCACAATCACTCACGGCAGCTGTAGCATGTGCGGCGGCGCACACGGCGGAGAACTGTTCTCCGCCGCCGTGCGCCGCCCAGGTTGGAATCGAACCATCTGCGACAGTATCGCTCGATCTCACGTTGAACTCGCTTGAACGTGTGCAATTGTTGCAGACGAAAATCTTGCGAGCCCCATGAAAAATCTGAACGAAGCTTTTCGCAGCGAATCTCAGAATTTGTCTCGCGATTGAGTTTTTTGTTTTGCGTGAGAATGGCGACGGAAAGCGAGACCGGCTGCTCGCGAATCCAGTGAGAGACACGAGGGTGAGGAGGAGGCGGCGCACGGGCTGGAGGCGCAGGGTGGCGGCGGATTTCGCAGACTAACCCTAAACCCTAATTTTTGAATTGTTGGGGATGATGAACAGTAACTCGAATCTGATTTTTCGAAATTAAAAAAAAAACAAAAACAAAAACAAATTTTTTTTTTTGATAAATCCGAAAATAGGGTATTTTTTGGGGTTGAAATTGCAATTTTTAATTTTTTGGATCCAAATTGGTTTGGAGTCCATAAATGTTTTTGGGTCATTTTAGATGTTTTATCCGGATATTATTTTTGAAATAAATCATAATACTTAATTTATTAAAAATGTGATTTTTAATTTATTAAATGTAAAATGGAGATTTTACAATTAGTTGAAATTTAATTAATTGAAAATTGAATGAAAATGTTTCATTTAATTTGTTAATTTTATTTTTGGCTAATATTATGATTTGGGGTAAAATAGTGATTTTACCAAGTAATTGAAAATTTAATTAACTGAAAATTAAATGAAAGTGTTTCATTTAATTGTTAATTTATTTTCGATTATCATTATGAGTAAAAGGTAAAATAGTGATTTTACCAATTAATTGAAAAGTAATTAATTAGAAATTAAATAAAATGGTTTTATTTAATTTGTTAATTTCATTTTCAATTAATGATGCGATTAGTGGGGAAACGATAGAATAAATTAATTATTGTGCTCTAATTACATGTGATGTGATTAGTACAATTACATGTGATGTAATTGACTAGTTTAATGTTTAATATTATATGATGTGATTGCATGGTGGATGATTACGGGCCTTGACCAATGTGTTTAGGTGAATGCTTAGGTTTTTATTGTTTCATTATTATTGTGATTTTTGGTTATCAGGCCTGCGAGTCTGCTCTCTCTATTTTCTGATGTATCCCACCCCGGATTTGTATCCCTATTCTCTTGTTTGCACGATTTAAATGTAAAATCTTTAGAATTAGTGGGAGATCGAGATTGAAGACGGAGCACCAAGAATCAAGACATGTATAATGGAAGCAAAAATGTAATAGGATTGCATTGCATACCTACATCACCTTAGACAGACTTGTGATCCACGTATGGCTCACGTGGATCAATTAGGAAAAGGCCGTAATCGTCCATATTTATTTTTATTATGCATATGATGTATGATAAATGTTTGTTTGTATGTTTTATTAGTACATATGATTGCATGAATAAAACATAGTTGCATGAATCCGGCAAACAAACAAACAAACAAGTACTTGATGAGATTTGAAAATTATTAAATCCCTCTTTTGAATATGATTCAAAAATTTTAATATCAAACTGTAAAGGGAGCTCAAAGGAGTTTGTTGTTTCCTGTCTTCCATCAACAGTTAAGCCATGAGACGCTACTTGTGTCAGGTGTCTTGTCTCACCCTCGTGGGGGGCATCTGGCATGGGAAAGCTGTGTGTTTAACTGCCACTTAATTAAGGATAGGGTTCTGTTAACCTTTAAGATTACTCACCATCGTGGGGTCTTATTGGCGAACGTTACCATCCGTGGGATGGGTTAGTTTGACATGAGAAGGCATAATTGGCCTGCCTCCGTAGGGTTATGCCAATCACGAGACGAATAACTTGGGGGTTGCATATGATGCAATTGTGAGCTACCTTTAGTATCATGAGGTCGGCTGGACCCTCGCCCGGGGCTATCATGAGCTAGTTGGACTCCAAGCCCACTAAGAAAATACGATTTTCCGTTCATTTGTCATGAGGGTGACGAATTCGAAAAAATTTAGTGGGAGCATTCAATAACTAAAGTCCATAGTTTTTGAATTAATTAATAATCAAACGGTTTGCATGTATTTTCTGTTTATTCTCAGTATTGTGATTGCCGTGAATCCGATTGCAACAATTCTCGATATAAACAAAGTAACCGCACCAAATTATTCTGATTGACTATTAATTTTAAAATAGTGCTTGCTTCTAAAATATTGCTATATACCCTTGGTGGGAGCCTCCTGTTGAAGTGTCTCCCGGTTCGTCTCATGAAGAGATTGCCACACTTGAGAAGTGATTGGACGATGATCTCTAGACTATGTGTTATATGATAGCATCAATGTCACCAATGAGTTTCAACACAGACATGAGAAATTCATTCACATTGCTGATATTTTCCAACACCTACAAATGTTGTTTGGTGAACGGACGCGATTACTGAGACTCGCGATTTCAAAAGAGCTATTTTCATTTCACATGCGAGATGGGGCTTTGGTCTATGAGCATGGTGTAAGAAAAATATCTCTTGTTGAGAAATTGGAAAATCTGAATGTGACAAATCCTCATTAACTGGCTATAGGTTTGATCTTATAGTCAAAATGTTGGAAACTCATGAGCCCTTGATTCAAAAGGAGAAACGTGTTCTTCTTGTCGAATCTTCTACCAATGGTAGGAAGAGTTCAAGGATAAAGAAGAGGAAGGGAAATGGTTCCCAACCTCAAAAGACGAAAAAGGATATAGTAGCAACTAAGAAAGGAGATGCATCTATGTTTTCACTGCTGGTCACTGGCGCAAAATTGTAAGGAATACCTAGACTAGAAGCGTTCTAGAAAGGGTATGTTATATATTAAAATTAAATGTTTCTATTGGTTCTACTTCTTTGGTTTATGATGCCAGTTGTGCTCGCATTTTTGCAAAGAGTTGCATGTGATGTGAAGAAGTAGAGAGCCCTAGGAAGGTGAAACCTGCCTGAGGCTAAGCATTGTAGCAAGAGTTGTTGCAAATGCTGTTTGAAACATTTATTTAATATAAAATCTTGAACTGGTTAGGAACTGGTTTGAGCAATTATTTATTTGTTCTAGATTTAATCATTAACATTGTTCCTATTTTGATAGAGAATGATATTCTTTTAAATATGCGAATGTGATTTGCAGTATTTTTTAAGAATGCATGTTTTATTGAATCTGGTGAACTTATGAATAAATAGTATGATTATATTCAAAGAATATAAAAAGAATGATAACTTAAATCCAACATATATTTAGCATGTGCTGAATGTCCATTGAATTTGATTCATATGAACGTATGTGGAGCACTAAATGTTAGTGCAAGATGATGTTGAGTTATCTTAAAGAGAATGTGATTCTCTCTGAGTAACTCTCTAAAGTTACATATTTGTTGAATATAATTCATACCAATACGGTGACCAAAACTCCATATACGATATGGACTGAAAATTAATCCAAATTTTTATTTTGAGATTGTTCTGCTTATGTGAAGCAGCCAGTGGGAGATGAGTTGGATAGTTGATCCATCTTATGTTATTTTGTGGAAATTTATATTATCAATTGCAGGCAAAGAGTTTGTTTCGCAAGTGCAATCTTTCTAGAGAAAATGTTTCTATTAGAAAGGATGACAAAATAATATAACTTGAAAGGGTTCAAGAACCACAAACCACTAGAAAAGTGAAAACGGTAAAATTAATTGAATCAATCACAACCTTTGATTTACACACACCAAGGAGATTTGAAAATGTTTTAAGAGCTCCTGATAGAATGAATCTACTCCTTGAAAGTAGTCAAGAAATAGACCATGGATATGATCCTTGGACTTTCAAGGAGGCAATGTCAGATATTGATTCGAGACATTGGCAAGATGCCATGAAATCTGAAATGGACTCCATGTACTCCAATAAGGTATGGGCCTTAGTTGATCATCTTTGGGAATTGTTCCCATTAGCTGCATGGATTTACAAGTGAAAGCTTGGAGTGGATGGGAAGGTAGTGACCTTCAAAGCTTGACTAGTGAGAAACAGTTATTCTCATAGGCAAAGAGTTGTTTATGAGAAAATTTTCATCGGTTATGATGCTATAGTCTATTTAAATTTTATTAGTTATATCTTTATATTATGAATATGAGATATGAGTAATGGATGTAAACACAACATTTCTCAGTGGTGGCATTGAGGTAGAAATGTAGCAGCCAAACGTGTTTACAACTTCTTGGAGTGAGAAAAATGTTTTCAAACTCCAGAGGTCCATTTATGGGCCTAAGAAGGCATCCCGAAGTTTGAACCTCCGTTTGATAACATCATCAAAGTGTTTGGTTTTGTTAAAAATCCGGAAGTAACATGTGTGTGCAAAAGGGTTAGTGGGAGCATGTTACATTTGTGATGCTTTAAGTTGATTATATCATACTCATTATGAATGGTATTGGATTAATCAATTAAAGCACGATCATCTACTAATTTCTCCATGTAAGATTGGGGGAAACGTCATACGTGTTTAGCGTAAGGATCTATAGGGATAGATCTAAAGGATGCTTGAGATATCTCAATCTACGTACATAAACACTGTGCTAAAAGGGTTTAGCATAGAATAGTCGAAAAAACGAGTTACTTCATAATATGTCATAGTATTCATCTCTCAAGTCAATATGTTTTAAGATTGATGAGTAGAGAGAAAAGATGACATTGGTACCTTATATTTCTACTTTAATAGCATAATGTATGTTATGTTATATACTTGGCCTGATGTATGTTCTTAGTGTAATGAGCAAACATCAGACAGATCCCGGTGAAGATCACTGGAAAATTGTGAAAATAATCCTCAAGTGCTTATGAAGAACTTAGGATACGTTCATGATTTTTGGATCTGTAAGTGGAGAAATAAAAGTTGAAGTCTAAGCTGATGCTGTTTTTTCAGTCGGATGTAGATGATACCATATCGATGTTCGGATTTGTATTTAAGCTCTATGATGGTGATGTCTCTTGGAAACGTTCCAAGCAAGACATCACTTTGGATTCCACCACTGAAGCTGAATACATTGCAGCATACGATGCAACAAAGAGGCAATTTGGATAAGAAATTTCATCCAAGAGTTGGGTGTAATTTCTAGTGCGATTGACACAGTCCCTGGTACTGTGACAACATTTGAGCTATTATGAATAGCCAAGATCTCATCAGTATCCAAACATATATTGAGAAAATATCATCTAATGAGATAGATGGTAGACGCGGCATTATTATCGAGAAAATCGCTTCAACAGAAAATATAGCGAATCCACTGACAAAGCATTTACAACGATTGGTGTCTGTCAGACATCTTGGGAAGATGGTCTTAAGACAAATGAGTAGTTGGCTTTGAGAAAGTGAAAGATATTGTTGTCATACATGATTAAGTAAATCAATAGTTGATTGATTGTACTTATAATCTTATTATGACAAATCTTTGTTTGAATATTAATATATATGGCACTTCTTCATCTGTTTACCCATGCATCTTGATGTATTGATGAAGTCCTTGAAGTTGCTATAGTCCATAGAATGTGGTTACGCATATGATGGTGACCATGAAATACATTCTCGACTGCGATTTCTAAATGTTCCTGGTCGATGAGCATTCGAGAATGGGATATCGATATATGCTCGCTAGAGACTGGTATTCATGATGTGTCTAGTGTAGTGCGCCGCATTTCATCGGCGTTGGCTTGGAGAAGTCAGCACACATGAATAGGTGCTCATTAGGAATGAGTTCACTGAACGACCCTACTCGGAATTCTATAAGTGGTTACCACTTGTCGAGTATAGAATTTCTAGTCATAGTTGTGCACCATTACTCCTCATGACCCGAAGCATCATTGAGGTCTTGACAGATAGCTGTGTACTTTGATTTAATGACTGATCACATGCGGGTCATAAAGTTGTTATTTTGGGTATTCAGTGATGCTGTCAGAGGCCTATGATTGTCGTTGGGGATTCACCACTGGTCTTGATGAACCAGGATGTCCTATGTGTTTTTCTATATATGATTCGAGGAATCTCTGGCCAGAGTGGGTAGTGCTTGTGAAAAAAGAGTTTTTCATATACGCACACAAATGAATCATATAACGTGAAACAAATACATAGTTATTGAAATCATAAAGGGTCTCGATCAACCAATGCTCTTGATTCAATCGGGACATATTTAGTGAAAGGAATGTATTGCACGCTAACTATGGCTGACAGGTTCTCGTACGTTGCTAGTCATTTGTATCTAGGTCTTCGTGAAGCACAGATGCTAGGCGCTACCCACGATCGGTAGGTTGTGCTGGAATTATATTTCAGCCATTGTCTATTAAAAGGAGTTTAATTGGCAATGGGGCATTCAGGGTAAGCCCAAGAAGTTGTTTAACTTCTAAAATCACAAAGGTTGTGATCCTACTGCTTTGATACACTTGAGCCTCGCTGGGTCACAATCAACCGGCCGCTGATCTATTGATGAGAATTGAGACTTAAATGTTAAGTGCTCATATTGAGTGATTTAGAAGAGATGAATTTAATTTCTGAAAGCTCCTCACTTTAGTGGAGTTTCTATATTTGAAAATGTTTCATCTATAGAAAGTTCTAAAATTAAAACATTTGATATATTTATGTTGATTATGTACTTTGGTAGTACGTCAAGTTATTCAATTTGATTGAATTACTTGGTTATGAGTTTGCAGTTTTGTGTTGGCTTTTGGGCAAGTGGGAGATTGTTAGCATTAGATGCCCTACAAGCCAATGGGCCAATTGTTGGCCCGTTGGACCCTAATAACCATAGCCAAATAAATGACCCAAACTCCTATAAATATATGTTCATCTCTAGGGTTAACAGGTTTTTTCCTCTCTATACACATTCTCATAGAAAAGCCGACATCACACTAGCACTGGTGTTGTGCTTGTAGATCTGGTCAGGTTGATTGGACTCGAGGGACTACCGCTATCAGATTCACGTCGGTGAACGGTAATCTCTTTTCGTGCATTTATATTCGATTTATGCATGTTATAATATATGAATCATGCGCGATCTTCCGTCCACGGGTCAGATCTGTTTATTGTTTTATTTCCGCTGCGTTTGGATCTGGCGCCGGGGTACGGAAACCCAACACGGAACACTACTTTCAAGTCAATTCAGTACCATTGTAGGACCGTCTGCAACACGCATTCATGGCCATGGATGGAGTGGCTTCGACGTGGTTGTATTTGCTTACAATATTGTATCCCAATCTCACTTGGGAGCAATTTACCAATGAAGTGATGAAGCGATTCGGGGAGGAATTTTGCCAATCTGTCGAGTATTCTCTTGAAATGATGTATTTTGGTAACGAGTATTACGACCTTGAGTTTGAAATTGTTGTCTTGGGGTGGTCGAATGATGATTTTGAATGCTCAAGACTCAAGTATCAGCCTTGAGGGGCTGAATTTAAAGAGGGTCTAGTCTAAGCCATGACATTGATGGGCCCATATTAGAAGCCCATAGAATGGGAGAAGATTCACGTGACAAAAGCAAGGGGCGGTTTGTTAGACTTTGGAGGGAAATTCAGAATAAAAGAAGGGGGGATTACTGGGTAGTTTCAGTCCAGATTTTAAATGTTGAGAGTTGAGGACAAGCTAGTGCTTGGGGCAAAGGGGAGTTCTCTCCTTTTGAGTGTTTGTGAGTTGTGTGTTTTCTTCTTGTAATTCTCTTTCCATTTGTATTGATTCCAGAAATTATTTATCAATTTCGCATTATGCCCATTTTTTGGTCATCGAATTCTGTTGCTGCATTGCTAAGGTCGTATCAACATTACATACATTTACTGGTGCATGCACATCCACATTCACTTACCAGTGCATGATATTACATTACAAAGACATGTGCATGTGCATACACACACTTATTGGTGCATGAAATTTAAACATATTGGTGCACGAAACTTAAATATAATGGTGCATGAAATGACATGACATTAAGTGGTGCACAAAAATAAACTTACTGGTGCACGGACATTAAACATATCGGTGCATAAAACTAAAATATAATAGTGCACGAAATGATATGACAGTAAATGGTGCACGAAATTACACGTACACTTGCAAGTGCACGAGATCCCATTGCACTTACTAGTGCACGCACACATCAACATACACTTACTGGTGCACGATCTTATATTACAGGACATGTTGCATGCACATACACATACACTTATTGTGCACGGATTTTAAACTAAATGGTGCACAAAATTAAAGTAAATGTGCACCATTATGTTTAAATTTCATGCTAGTAAGTGTATGTGTGTGTTGCTTGCACCATGTCCTGTAATGTAATTTCGTAATGTAATTTCGTACACCGATAAATGTATGCGTTAATTCATACACCTGTAATTGTAATGTAATTTTTGTGCACCATTAATTGTAATGTCATAAATGCATCTGCTTGCAGCAAATAATTAAATCGCTTGACCTTGCATGCACCTGTCATCACACATTCTGCATGCAAGTTATCACAAGAGGTACACCACCTGCAAGCCTTATAAGTTCATAAAATAAATTAAATATTATTTGTTATTTATAAAATTTACGGTTGTGTTCTAGGTTTGTTTCCTTTGGCTTTTTTTTTTTTTGTGGATTCCGAGAAGTACGATAATTGACGTTGATTTTTATCTTGTTTGAGTAACATTTAAGATAATGGTGAAGATGTTGTGTATATATCTGATCGTAATGTTGGTTTGATGGACTTACAGTTTCAAGAGATGATATGTTTTTTGCTTCATGAATGTTCATATTCCCCGATAGTGTATTTTTACTGATAAGATTAAAGTTTTGAAATGAGAAGGTGTATCAATTTTGGAAGAGTTTATATAGGGACTTTCTTTGGATAAGTGGATAATTGCTTACTCTTCTGGAATGAGATATGAATAGATGTATTCCAATGCATCCAAGTAATTCAATTGTTGGATATTAGAGGCAAGGGTCTGCCTATTACGCATATGATTGATTGTATTAAGGTTAAGTTGATGTGCTACTTTTCTGATAGAAGGTTAATAGCGGAACGATGGAGTGGGGTCTTGTGTGCTAGGGTGGAAAAAATGAGCATCTTATGTAAATGAAGGTCGTGTGTGGACTGTGAAGATGTCTTCTTATTGCAATTTTGAAGTTTTTGCATATCCTTCAGTTATTATGCGCCTTGACAATCATACATGTTTATGCTACCAGTTGCAGTTGTATGGATTCTCATGTCCTCGTGCAATTGCAGTAATCAAGAGGAATAAATTACTAATCCATAAAGTAGTTGACAAATATTTCCATGTTAATATGTATAGGCTTTGCTATGAAGTAGTCATTTTGCTGATTCCAAGATACCTCCGCAAACAAAAAGGCAACAAGGGAATTCAAAGAAGAGAAGATTTAGATCGAAAGGTAAAAAATTTAGGCAGAAGTGTTGTAGTCATTGTCATAAATATGGTCACAATAGGAAAACTTATAAAGAACATATTCGATGATTTTGTTAAGATTTTGAATACAATTATTTTGTAAAATGTTAATGTATGATTTTATATTATGATGTTTTGGAGATTGAGATAAACAAATCAAAATATGTTGAACTAATGCAAGAAATTGAGTCTACCGGTGCATACGAATATACGTGAACTGAAAAAGTGTATGTGCATGCAAACGTGATGTGCATGCACCAGTAAGGGCAATGGGATTTCATGCACCTATAAGTGTATGCGTAATTTTGTGCATCGCTAAGTGCATGTGCATGTGCATGCACCGTCCTGTAATGTAAGTTGCACCGGTAATTGTATGTGGTTGTACATGCACCACTAAGTATATGTAATGCATGCACCAGTATAAGGTGCATGCACCAGTTAGTTTAATTTTCGTGCACTAGTTAGTTTAATTTCGTGCACCATTATGTTTAAGTTTCATGCACCAATATTTTTAACTTTCCTGCACCAGTAAGTGTATCGTATGTTACTTTTGAGCAAGTTAGTTCAAATTTCACGCACCCGTATGTGTAAGTTGCATGCACTAGTTAGTTAACTTTCGTGCACTAGTATGTTTAAGTTGTGTGCACTCTAGTTTGTTTAAATTTCATGCACCGGTATGTTTAAGTTGTGTGCACCTGTATGTTTAAGTTGCGTGCACCAGTAAGTATATGTGTATGTGCGTTCACCATGCCCTTTTTTACCTTAAATAGAACAAATAATGATACATGTTTTGAAGAAGTTATAATTTAAGAACTACATGTGTAATACCCTTGTCCCACATTGGTTGTGGATGCAAATTTAAAGTGGTTTATAAAGGCTTACAATGGACTATTATAGCAACTTGGGTTAACCATTTTCGTAGAGCGAGGACGGATATGAAGTAGTTGCTATAGAAGCCCATTGTGCAGTCGCGCTTGCGCGGGCCTGGGCCCGGGGCGTGACAGAATGGTATCAGAGCCGGTCACCGGCAGAAAACACCGGGAGATAAGTGCTATGCGGGGCAAAGTGCTACGTGCGTGGGAGCCACCTCTTGAACCTAAAAGGGCAAAGTGCTACACGACGGGGGCCACCTCTTGAACCTGCGGGGCAAAGTGCCACGTGCGTGGGAGCCACCTCTTGAACCTGCGGGGCAAAGTGCTACATGACGGGAGCCACCTCTTGAACCTGTAGGAGCCACCTCTAGATTCTCGGTGCCGGTGGATCGATGAGTTAGGTCGCGACGAGGACGTCGCGTTCTAAAGGAGGGGTGATTGTAATACCCTTGTCCCACATTGGTTGTGGATGCAAATTTAAAGTGGTTTATAAAGGCTTACAATGGACTATTATAGCAACTTGGGTTAACCATTTTCGTAGAGCGAGGACGGATATGAAGTAGTTGCTATAGAAGCCCATTGTGCAGTCGCGCTTGCGCGGGCCCGGGCCCGGGGCCACCTCTTGATTCGGCGGGGCAAAGTGCTACATGATGTGGACGTGCCACATTCATGGGAGCCACCTCTTGATCCTTAAGAGCAAAGTGCTATGCCACGGGAGCCACCTCTTGAATCCAATAAGTATATGTGAATATGTGAAAATATGTGTTAAGTGTTTTTATGCCAAGATCCATGATTATAGAATTGTTTAAAATGATTCCTACTATAAAGCTATATGTGTTTTTACTGTTCAATCAGCCCCTACTTGCTGGGTGTTTTCCCAAACACTCACCCCCCTTACCTCCCCTCCCAGACAAGATCGAGGAAGAAGATATCGAAGAAGAGGAACAAGAGCAATTCTGGGGATGGTGATCCACTAGAAGCCTCAAGAAGATTATTAATTATTTACGTTTCCGCAATTTGTTTTGAACGAGACTTTTGGATCTCGTATTCGAAGTTGTAATGACATTTTATTTGATTATGGAATAAAAGACTGGTTTTAATATAGATCTGTACACGAGGCTTGTTGTGTCCAAATATCATGTTTGGATTCGACGCCGGTGTCACGCGCTCCGATCTCGGGGCGTGACATTTTAGTGGTATCAGAGCCGGTCACCGGCAGAAAACACCGGGAGATAAGTGCTATGCGGGGCAAAGTGCTACGTGCGTGGGAGCCACCTCTTGAACCTAAAAGGGCAAAGTGCTACACGACGGGGGCCACCTCTTGAACCTGCGGGGCAAAGTGCCAGTAATACCCCAAAAATCCCAATTAAAAAAAAATTAGACAAAAATAATTTGAAGCTATCTTCAATGCTACTAAAATAATCATCCTAAACAAAAAATACTAATAATAATAATAATAATAATAACAATAATATAATTCTAAATAATAATAATAAAAAAAAAAAACTAATCATTTTGAATTAATTTAAAAACTTAATATGTGGCAACTTACCCCAACACTTGTCCACCCTTCAACACCCTAACACATGCACAAAACCCCTATAAATACCCCCCATTTCATCAGATTGAAGACACAATTCAAGAGCAAGTTTGAGAGAGAGAGTGTAGGAAATAGGTAGAAAATATGGTGGAAATAAGAAAATTATGAGGAAAAATACCAAACCTCCTCCAAAAAATCCGAAAATTTCACACAATCATCCTTATACACCCAGAAAACATTTAGTTTGAGAGGTGTAAGAAAATCAAAGCCAAATCACCCAGAAAAATCGAAAACCCGTGAAGAACATTTGCAGAAATGCAACCCAGAAATCTATTTTGAGGTAGCGTGTTCATGCCTTCATTTCTTCTATTTTAAAACCGATTTTGATCTTGTGTATAAAATGAAAGTTGTTCACAATGTGTTAAAGTTTATGGGTTTGTCGGCCGATCGCCCAAAAGGCCGTCGTACGAACAGATTTCCGGCGACCAAAACACCAAGTCAATCATTTCGAAACATCAAATTCTGGGCAAAATCCGTTGGTAATTTCAAAATGTTTTCTAAACAAAAATGGTAGATCTCGTCGCGGCGGAAACACCGATAAAATATCAGCCGCGCGTGGTTTTCGTAGCTCGGCCACGCGCCTTCACGGTGGCGCGTGCACTTCACGCGCCTCCCCGATATTTCGTTTTCCGATGGCCGAACATTTATGGACTGATTTAAGGCATTTCTGGAAAGTTTCGTGAAGTTTCGACTTGAACTTGATTTTTAATGAATTTTTAAAGTCTTATTTAGAAATTACCCGGACAAGTTTTGTACAAAAAATGATTTGCAGAAGATTCAACAACATATCTGGGTTGCTAAACACCAAAATTACTTATATTTTGTTTATAGGACTTTATTTGACATCTGGGTTCAAAATCGAGCCAATCCAGTAAGACATCAAATAGTGAGGTGAGGTGTACTACCGAATTCTTGTTATATAGCCCTTTTGGCATTTGGCCTGGAATTTACAGTATCTTGTTATTCATTGTCTCACCTTTTATATATTGTCATCATATTGTACATTATCTCGTCCCATTGGTCATCTTGATCTGCATGTTTATTTATCTTGAATGTTATCGATTACTAATCGATTCCTTTGATTGAACGAATCATTTGACTGAATGACTGAATGAATGGAGCCCTGGATATTTATCCACTGGACAACGCGGCTTCGGCCCGGAAAGTGAGTCCAATGAACAACGGATGACAGTCCGGGTATATGGTTCATCTGAACAACGCGCATCGTTTTACGGTCCGGAGAATGGTTCACTTGGCTCGTAAATGACTGAATGTACAGATCCTATCTGAATATGTGGGGAAAAGTGCTACACCGAGTCTGGTGGGAGCCACCTCTTTAGCCCACGATATTCACTCTGAAATCCTATATCGTCACTGCCATTATTGACAATTACTTGACTGCAAGATCTTTGTTACATGACATATCATATTGAGAAATTGCATTATTTGATAATTACAGATATAAAGCCATTGTTATTCCCTCACTAAGTCCTCAAAGACTTAACCTCTGTTTTCCTTGTAATTTATTGTGAGTTCCAGATACAGGAGTACCGGAGCCAGAACCAGAGGAAAATTAGGAAAATGGAAATGTTGGCTTACCGGGACTGTTATAGTATTTTCTCTTTTATTAAGTGTCGGACTATTTTAAGGAGTTTGTACTGGGATGTATTTTGTTACTAATTAGAATGTATAAACGCTTCCGCTACTAAAATGAACGTTTGACTAAACGCTTCCGCTATTTCCGAAAAGGTTTTGAAACCCTCGTACGTAATGATTGAGAATGTGGTACCGGATAAGGGTTAAAGCAATATGTGCCCGAGTCGGGTCCCACAGTGCCACGTGCGTGGGAGCCACCTCTTGAACCTGCGGGGCAAAGTGCTACATGACGGGAGCCACCTCTTGAACCTGTAGGAGCCACCTCTAGATTCTCGGTGCCGGTGGATCGATGAGTTAGGTCGCGACGAGGACGTCGCGTTCTAAAGGAGGGGTGATTGTAATACCCTTGTCCCACATTGGTTGTGGATGCAAATTTAAAGTGGTTTATAAAGGCTTACAATGGACTATTATAGCAACTTGGGTTAACCATTTTCGTAGAGCGATGACGGATATGAAGTAGTTGCTATAGAAGCCCATTGTGCAGTCGCGCTTGCGCGGGCCCGGGCCCGGGGCGTGACAACATGTTGTATGTTGCATCTTCGAGTATCACTTTGAACATCTTTACCCAATAACATGTATTATAATCCACGTTTGTAATTTTTGGCAAAAGTGCTCTCTCATAATTTTATTCATATTCATGCCCGAAGATGCCACAATCTACGGAGCCAGGTTTTTGTTGTGCAGCTTCTTTATATGTTTACATTTCATATGTATGTTCACTTGGTCTGTGTTGCACACCTTTTGAGTTTTGAGATGGTGCTCTCCTAAATAATTTTCTTCATTTGTTCTTCGACGTAATCTTCAGTACGAGTTCATATTAATTTGTTAATTTACTCATAGTATTTATAGAAAGAAAACTCGTAATATTTAAAGTAAAAATTACCAGTATTTTTGCCTTTTCAAAGTAATAATTTGTTTTGTCTTCCCTCCATGGCCTAATTGAATTGTAATGTGTTCACTTCGAGTCCTGGATATCAAATACAAGCAATGTCCAGTGATATCCATCAGTTACTAGTGGGTCCTAACAGCCGCATGTTTTTATAGGGAAAACTAAAAACCTATATTTCATGGCTTCGGATAGGCTCAATTGGCAATGATAAGTTCATGCACCATCGGCAGTAATCACAAACAAAACGTAATTACCTTCACTATAACTAACAATAAATGGTAGCGAACCCGACTTTAGCGGTGCACGTTTATTGCATACGTTTTTGAGCCTATCGGTGCACGAGAGATACATGCACCGACAGACTGATTTGGTGCAGGTGAACAACCTTAAAACTTATCTACTTGACACTTGCGGTGCACGTTTGTTTTATAATTTTCCTAATATCTATCGTTGAACACGAGATATGTGCCTTGACATAATTATTTGGTGCAGGTAAATGAACCTAAAATTTATCGAACTTGATTCTCGCGGTGCACATTTATTGTATATGTTTTCTGATTCTATCGATGCTCGAGAGATACATGCAACGGTAGACTAATTTTGGTGGAGACAAACAACCGCGAGATACGTGCACCGACACTCATTTTGGTGAGGCACACAACCCCAAAAATTATGGAACATGACTATAGCGGTGCACATTTAATGTATACATTTCTCCGTCTATCAGCACATGCAAGGTACGTGCACCTTTAGTGTATACATTTCTCCGTCTATCAGTGCATGCAAGGTACGTGCACCTAAAGACTCATTTGATACAGGCAAACTTTCGTAACATTTAACAAACCTGACTTTAACGGTGCACATTTATTGTATATGTTTTCTGAGGCTACTTGTGCACGCGAAGTACATGCATCAACATACTAATTTTTATGCAGACAAAGTACATGAAGTTTAATATCGTAACGGCATGCACCATCGAGTGATAACACAAATAAAACGTAATTATCTCACCAACAATCAATAATATGCAAAGCATCAATTTCAAAAAAACCATTCAAACCCTAATCGAAAAAAGAAAACTCAACTGTAATACATACCAGATTTCGTCGAACCTTTTCTCGGGTTCGTAGTATTTATTGCAGCTTTTGCCCATATATTCTTCTTTGATTTTGGAGCCATATCAATTTGTTACAGCATAGTCATCCAAGAAATGGAATTCAAATTGAGCAAATGGTAAGCTTACGTTTGGAGCAAAAATGAGCTTGCGTTCAAATCGAAGAATTGTCTGTTTTTCGTGTTTTTTGGGTAGTTTGGTCATTTCAACTTAAAATGGTCTTAAACGATTTAAAGTCTTTTATCTGGACAAGGATGAACAATATTTCTCTAAAGGGTACCGGCATGATGTTTCCCAAATTTTTTATGATAGAATATAATATAGTATAGATATCTAGTTTGTAACAGTGTAACAAAACCAAGATCATTGTCTTTCTACAACAAACACCAATATAGATAGTATAGATATCTCTTATCGACGGCCAACAAACATGGATGTTCGTTGGGAAAAGGAAGAGCAAAACGACATCGTAAGGTACTGAGAGATAACATCAAGGAAATCACCAAGCCGGCGATTCATCGGTTGGCTCGCAGAGGCGGACTAAAGCAAATCAGTGGTCTTATCTACGAGGAGATGGGCGGAGTATTGATAAAAAATATTAGTTGATGAGAAAATATTTATTCCTAGAACCAATTTTATATACTCCAAAAACAAAATTAGATATTATCATCTCTTTTTTTATTATTATTCATACTTTTTTCCTTCATATTTGCACGTCTCACTGTAATAGTTGATTTAAAATTAATGATTATTATCAAATATCTCACTCCTAATTATTATTTACACATGCATAAATTTAATTATATATTCAGTAACATTTACAAAATAACATCTTACATAATTTGACATGTAAACATCCTTCGAAAATAATTTCGAACATACTTGTCCATCTCAATTTCTTCTGCAAATATTATAAATAGTTAAAACCAAAGATTGCGTTTATTTATGAAAGTTCTGCTAATTTGGTGATAATTAAAGAAGATACTTTTCAAGTTTCATACAATCCCCAACAATATTCGATGATATCTGATAATTATATGCTGTAATAAAATTTAAAATAAAAAAATAAAAAAAAAACGCCAAATCCTGCTGATATGTACATGGAGAATGCACGAGAGGGAGGACAGTTGCCCCCATATATATATACTAGTGTCCCCAGTACGTATTGCGTACTTCCACAGTCTTTTCTTCAATTGTTTTTTAACTTCTTCTTCGGGATTTAATTACAAATATTATGTAATATGGTAATATTGTAATTGACAGTATTATTAAAGGCATTACAGATATTTTAAAAATATAGTATATTAGGATCAATTGAAATTATTAAAAGTCTCAGGGATATTTCGGTCAATTTGCATGTTGGAATATTATTTATGATTAGTAAAAGATTTAGGGGCATTTTCGTAATTGCATGGTCATACCAAGAGGCCAAGTAGTTTCTCTAGCATGCTCCCTCTTTATACATATATATATATATATATATATATATATATATATATATATATATATATAATATATATATATATATTGTATGTTTTACTCTTTGTACATTTTTGTCCTTTAAATAAAAATCATATAATTTTATTCGTCCTCAATATCAAAACTAGATTTCAATATCAAAACTAGATTCGCCGTAGATTTGTAAATCAAGGATTGAGAAATTGAATAAAGTATTGATATGGGTTTTGTTGGGGTTGTTGTCTACCCAGCAAGTCCTTCTATGCACTCGTGATCGAATGTGTTGTCATCTGTCGTCAATTGGCTTAACAGACTGACATATTGGCATCTGGAGGGTGCATCCCCTCATGTGTGCATGTCTCTTAGTACGGGGCTTTGTGCTCCCACTATAACGAAATAAATGACGTCTCTACTACTAGCTATAGCTTTTAGCTTAATGGTAAGTGTTTGATCCTAACAGGTTTCTTCGTATAGGTGAATAATAGAGCTGTCAAAAAGGACTATCCCGATCCAAACGAGCTGACCCACCTAACATGTGGCCCAAATGGGTGGCGCGTCTCTAGGCTGGTTGGGGAAATCCTAACCCAATCTAGCGCGAGACAGGCCGCGGGTTAGGTGGGACAAATTGCCGAAAAATTAAAAATTAAAAAAATTTGATTTATCCTTTAATTTACCTGGGCTTGTGCAATTCAGGGATTTATTTTCGGCCAAAGTGAACATCCTTTTTGCAGTGCAAACTTCCTTGTCGCCTTTCAAACTTTCTCTCGGAAGATGGCCTGGAGTTTTTTCCTCATCCAGGGTATGTTGTCTACCCAGCAAGTCCTTCTATGCACTCGTGATCGAATGTTTTGTCATCTGTCGTCAATTGGCTTAACAGCCTGACATATTGGCATCTGGAGGGTGCATCCCCTCATGTGTGCATGTCTCTTAGTATGGGGCTTTGTGCTCCCACTATAACGAAATAAATTACGTCTCTGCTACCAGCTATAGCTTTTAGCTTAATGGTAAGTGTTTGATCCTAACAGGTTTCTTCGTATAGGTGAATAATAGAGCTGTCAAAAAGGACTATCCCGATCCAAACGAGCTGACCCACCTAACATGTGGCCCAAATGGGTGGCGCGTCTCTAGGCTGGTTGGGGAAATCCTAACCCAATCTAGCGCGAGACAGGCCGCGGGTTAGGTGGGACAAATTGTCGAAAAATTAAAAATTAAAAAAATTTGATTTATCCTTTAATTTACCTGGGCTTGTGCAATTCAGGGATTTATTTTCGGCCAAATTGAACATCCTTTTTGCAATGCAAACTTCCTTGTCGCCTTTCCAACTTTCTCTCGGAAGATGGCCTGGAGTTTTTTCCTCATCCAGGGTATGTTGTCTACCCAGCAAGTCCTTCTATGCACTCGTGATCGAATGTGTTGTCATCTGTCGTCAATTGGCTTAACAGCCTGACATATTGGCATCTGGAGGGTGCATCCCCTCATGTGTGCATGTCTCTTAGTATGGGGTTTTGTGCTCCCACTATAACGAAATAAATTACGTCTCTGCTACCAGCAATAGCTTAGCTTAATGGTAAGTGTTTGATCCTACAGGTTTCTTCTTATAGATGAATAATAGAGCTGTCAAAAAGGACTATCCCGATCCAAACGGGCTGACCCACATAACATGTGGCCCAAACGGGTGGCACGTCTCTAGGCTGGTTGGGGAAATTCTAACCCAATCTAGCGCGAGACAGGTCGCGGGTTAGGTGGGACAAATTGCCGAAAAAGTAAAAATTAAAAAAATTTGATTTATCCTTAAATTTACCTGGGCTTGTGCAATTCAGAGATTTATTTTCGGCCAAATTGAACATCCTTTTTGCAGTGCAAACTTCCTTGTGGCCTTTCCAACTTTCTCTCGGTGGATGGCCTGGAGTTTTTTCCTCATCCAGGGTATGTTGCACCACCATGTGAGGTTCTGTTAATTGTTGTTTTAAAATCGATGCTGCTCGTTGTTCATCAAATTGTTTTATATGCAGATATATGCAATCTCAGCAAGCAGTTTCGCCCATGGATAACAGTGCCAGCTTTGTTTTAATTATTTTTAACTTGCAAAGAACATGGAAACTTTGCAGCCTCCTAAATTTTAAACTCTCAGTGTCGCGGCCAAAGAGAAGTGCAACTCATCAATACATTACCCACAGCATTCTGCTAGCATATATGCCCTATAAGCCAAAAGTTGGCCTATTGGGTTTTATGCACCCAAAGCCCATTAGTTCCTTAATGACCCTATAAATATGTCATTCTAGTTGAGAGACTCAATTCATTCCATACGATTCCATTCACTCTCATAGAAATGCCAACGCCAAACTAGCACTGGTGTTGGCTTGTAGTTCTGGTCAGGTTGATTGGACTCGAGGGACTACCGCTATCAGATTCACGTCGGTGAACAGTAATCTCTTTTCGTGCATTTATATTTGATATTTGCATGTTTATATATGAATCATGCGCGATCGTCCGTCCCTGGGTCAGATCTGTTTATTATATTATTTCCGCTGCGTTTGGATCTGACGCCGGGGTACAGAAACCCAAACTCCATTCTACCGATGCAAAGGTTGATTATCGGAAGCCCTGGAATGGGAGAGTGTCAAGAGGGCAGAAATTGGGTGTTAATACCGGTGGAAGTGGAAAAAAGGCTCTAAAGTTCCCTCATCTTTGAATTCGACAAAAAGTAGAGAGCTATTGCTTCAACAGGCCTCACTCCGTACCACAGCTAATAATTTTCTGGTTAGTTGTGCAATATTTAACTTTAAGTCGTGAAATCACACAAAACAAATTTGAATTTTTGAGTTTTTATGAATTTTTCCTTGTGATTTGTAGCATAATCATCCTGTTTTGCGATTTTGCAGAAAGAAAAAATGATAGAAATGGCGTACCGTTGGGAGGATGAATCTGCTACAGCAGCACAACGGCATAAAAGAGAAGTGAAAATGAAAACTAGAAGATGTGAAATTAAAATGGGGAATTGCAAGGAAGTACTTTTGAGAAATTTAATTTACTTAAGTCTTGAGAAAAAAACAATAATGCAGAAAAATTCAAGTTTGATAAACTTTTTATTCAAATAGGGCCAATTTCAAAATTTCAAATCAATTTGGTGCTTTATTTCGACTCTTTTACCTATCAATGGTTTGGTGAGTTGCATTCTACGCACTAAACTTTTGTTTTAATTATAAAAAAAGTCTCGATATAATGTTTAATTATCATTTATATCCTTATATTTATAAAAAAATTGGCATTTAACTTCTTTTACAAGTCCCCGTTTTTGCGATCTTTGACACAAAATGGTATCAGAGCCTAGGTTTATTCTGAAATACTATAACAATATCTTGAAAATTAATTTGTAACCTATACGGAGGAGACGATTCAAGATAATATGGACCCGAACGAATGTTCGAAGTGTTATTCTTACAGGTTGTACTTCCAGAAATTGGAAGAACTAAATCAGAAGCATATGGCAGAAGCTCAACGCTTCAACCATAAGTGGAAATTATTACGAGGAACGGGATTATGCACACCCGGCATAAACCATTACAAGAAACTCGAAAGGATGGCTAAGAGGCTCCATCAAGTGAACCTCAATCTACAGTTCGAGTTACCCGAACTTCAGGAAGACGATCATCCTGAAGATGAAGATGTGGTTCCAGCCACCCATGATCCAACCGGGTCTGGACCAGATGATTAGGATGGGAGAACCAACCTTTCGATAAATCGAACCAGATTCTTCTAAGATATCCCAAGATCTTAGAGAAATCCAGAAGACAGTGCAGCGTTATGGCTACCTACAATACCATGTCCCTGCACATATCAATCAACAACTATGGATCCCCTAGTTGGAACAAGGAACCGTTCCCGAAGGCCAGATATTTATCAAACGCCTTACGGGAAATCTCAGTTAGATCCAATCCATCCATATGGACTTATGCTCAACATGGATATCTCAGATTTTGTGAGGGCATGATCCTAATGTGGCGTTTAATTATCATACAATGATTAATTTGCATAAACAGGGGGAAGATTTAATTCAAATGTCCTGTCAAATGGCCCTAAAAATTTCATTTTTAGGTGATACATATATAATGATACTGAAAATATGCAATTCTAGTTTCCCAATTCATCATGTTACTCATCACATAAGCATCGAATATATAATCAACCAGTAAAAAAATACTTAAAATACAGATTCTCGGAGCATACCCAGATAATTTAAAAGTAATTAAAAATTACTCTAACAATTACTGGGACTCAGACTCAACATACCAAAGCTGAACTCGAGTGTTCTAATATGCTTCCTCACGAACATCCAACATCTGTCTACCTGTGACACCTGTCATGCCCGAACAACAAAAGACAAGACAGCCCCCACTACGGGGGTCATAACCTAGTACGAGAAATAAATAGATCATGTCAAGAATGACAAAGTATCATGCAATACATATCATGTATGAATGCTATGTATGAATGGGTATAAAGAATCGAATATCAAGACACCAATATCGGAGTCCAAAGGAAGGTATCATCAATCAATTAGCTCGAGCTGATGGTGAGATCAAACACACTTTGCGCTAGGAGAATCATCCTGTGATGTGCTCGTCATCCATCGTGTCTAGGTCCAGTAGCAACGCGCGTGACTACAGTCGCTACCTACACTGCCTGTCATCGTCGTGCCCGTCGTCCCCGACACTCAAAGGAAATCAACTCAGTCATCATCAAGGATATCAAAGAAATGGATAGATCAATATGATATGCCTATGAATCATCTATGCATCATATGACATATGCAACTCAATATGTCATGCAATCTCATGTGAAAATCAATACATATCATGTACTACAATGTATCTCAACATGTCATATAGTCACATAAGAATCACATTGTGACAATTAAATCATATAAATCAATTAATGACATGTAAAATCATACAATAGCATCATTACACGTCTTCGTCAGACGTCGTGATAAAACTCATTTCTACGTACCTCATGATCGCTACTATTTTAAACAATAATTCTCAGTGTAGCGATTTATACCGCAAGTGCACGGTGTCAAGTTTTAGTATAGTGATATAAAAGAAAGGATGTCGAACCCATAGGGACTAACGTATAAGTACCAAATAAAATTAGAAAATTATAAGCCTGTGAATAGATGATTAAGTATATAATTAACTAAAAACTTAAAAACTCAAAAATAAAACAACTCCTTTGAAGATGCGAAGGAATTCCGCTCAAGAAATTTATCACGATGTTGGTTCAATTGTGTTATCGTCACTGATTTGTTTGTAGAAAACAATTACTAATCAATCAATTCTTAAGGTGACGGATTTCCTAATATAATCAATATACTTTCTGAAGCTATATTGAAATTAGTAATAAATTGACACAAGTAACTCTCGTTCACTTAAACCAATTTAATACCGAATAAATCTCGATGAAAAACCGTTAAATATGAATCTTTCAATTCAAAGTGATCACGTATGTGATTTAATCTCTCGATCAAAATCTTAACATACAACATGAATTATTCTAGCGTATTATAATTTCATCTCTCGATCTCAATTATAGCTCACAAAATCAACCAAAGTTAGCTAAGCTTTGATAGCATTAAGGCTATAATTCATGCACATAAGAATTAATCCACTTAAACACAACCAAATCAATGATTCAAGCACAAAATTCCCTAAACTTGATAAAATAAACTTAATTAAATTCAAATCAAATTAACAAGATGTTTAATCGTCTCTCAACCTCATAAACATCAAATAAAACCTGAAAATCAAATTAACTAGAGTTTTTAGAAATACGATAACGTATGAGCAAATCCGTGCGTTGACGATACTTCTTCTCTCGCTTCCTTCCTTGCACTTCAAATGATTTCTTCAACCTTCTCTTGTTCCGGGAAGATGATAGGTGGCTCAAAAATATTATATGGATCTGATTATACTCTGAATAATGGCTCTCAATTTCGTGCCCTACTTCCCTAATTTATAGAAGAGGGTGTGGATGGAAGAGTTTCCAAAAATCAAACCAAATCAAGTCTTTATTTTTCTGAAAATTCTGCGTCTCGATCGATCGAGCGTCTTCAGCTTCCGAATATGATTTTCTCTGCCTCGCTCGATCGATCGAGGTTAAGTTGCCGATCGATCTAGCTCTCTTCATTTTTTCTTGCCAAGTCTCTGCCAGTGTCGATCGATCGAACACAAGTTTTCGATCGATCGAGCTCCGCTTTTCTTTGTTGGCCAAAACTTCTGCCTCCTTCGATCGACCGCCCTCCAGTCCCGATCGATCGGTCATGCCAGAATTCAGATTCTTCATTTCTTGCCTCGGTTTGACTCGTTTTCTTCATTCTAGCTCAATTCTTCCACATTCCACCTAGATTCCTGAAACAATCAAATAAATACCAAAACGCATACATCTTCACGGAGTCTACACGAAAATATATACAAATCAAAGCCAAAATACGCATAATAATCAACCCTATCACCTCATACCAAAGCTAATCTACCGAATACTCCTCGAATCAACCCCGGATTCTATTAACCTGGTTATGTAAATTCCAAATGACACTATGTGTTCAAGTAGTGCATTGAATCAAATGCAACTTCTAAATATGGACTTTTAGTGCTTTTCTTAATTTTTAGCTTGACCCCTTTTCGTAGAAAAATCACTAGAAATTCATATGACATCAAAACGACTCGATTATGGTGCTCAAAATTCAGAAACTCAAAATATTACATTTCATCTATCATGATGTCAATCTGGTTCAACATCCAAATGGGGTTTGAACACTAAAAACGTAGCATTTAAAACTTGTTTTCCAGCTTGAGAAGTGTTAGTAAAAATACTATAACTTTTTCGTTTCAAATCCAAATTGAGTGATTCCGTGGAAAATTATTCTTATATCTAGATATTTTCCAAAATTCCTAGCTAAAAATTCTCAGGAATCCGAAGAACGCATTGCATGGGTATTTTTGCCCACATGCAGGGTTCAGAATGAGCACTATTAGTATAAAATTTATAACTTCTTCAACTTAAGTCCAAATTTAGTCTTTTTTTTTAAATCGGAGAGTTTAAAGACCTACAACATTCATTTGAAGACCAACAACAAATTCGAAACAAAATGTGCCCATAAACTCGAAACACAATCTGCATGCAACATGCATGAACATGCAGAGTCAAAAATGAGCACGTAAAGTAAAATCGACATAACTTTTACTTCGGAGATCCAAATTGCATGCTTCGTTTTTTTAAAACTAAATAAAATTCAAAGATCTACAACTTTTATCTTTGGCGCAAAGTCAAATTCGGACTCTAAGTGAACCGAAAATTCGAAACTATCTACTGCATGAAACATCAAAATCTGCAGATTCTGTTTTAACAAAATGAAATCAATATTTTATCAGTGACAACTGTTGTGGTAGTGTCAACGATATACCACTGAACCAAACTTCTCTATAATTCCACATGGTTCAAAATATCGATGCAACGTCATACATCACTTAACGAATCATATCGATCATCGTAAAGATAATATCTTCAGATTTACCTGATTCTCAATGTGAATCTTACGATATATTTATCTTGTTGTCATAACAAACCTGCTTACTTTAAGCCAAATTCATTCGTTTTCGCAGAAAATTTCTCGTGTCTGACATTTCCTCAACAATCTCAAGTTGTGCCAAATAGTTCTTATCAATTTCATCTCAGTATATCGGCGATCGGCAATTCTGGCTCTACGAAACATAAACCGATGCCATCATGATAGTTCTCTGGAACTTAAATTATAGGAAAATTCTACTAGTAAATTGTTGGGAAACTATTTCTAAGTTTTGGTGATTACAAACACCTACTGGGTAAAGACAGCTACCGGGTGAAGACACCTACTGGATGAAGACATCTGCCGGGTGAAGACACCTACTGGATGAAGACATCTACCGGGTAAAGACATCTACTGTATGAAGTCTGTCAACTGTCCAACTGACGTCTACTGGATTCAAGAGTATAACTGTATACTGAAGCCACAGGACCAGAAGAAGTGAATTCAGCAGCAGATCTAAAATACCAGTTGAAGTAAGTAAAACTGAATCTGACAAAGGTACAACAGAACGATGGGCACTACGAATTCATCGCCACCAATTCCGTCAGATTCAAAGAGCCGTTGCTGAACAAAAATGGAAGGAAGATAAACCTCATATGAAATGAGAAAGGAAACGGATTCTATGCAAAACTTTCCATACAAAGAAAGATTACCGTTAGACAATGATATCTATAAATACAGCCTCTGGAAGAATGAAGAAAGATGCTGAATCCTCCGATATAAGAATATTCAAAAATATCAATCAATGAAAGATATTGAAGTTATATCTCTCTAAAGATTCAGCTAGAGCAGAAGTCCACTGATATATAAAAGATCAAGTCAAACTGGTGTACTGCTCAAAGACAATTCAAGAACACTCGAAGCTTACAAGTGTAATACTTATTCAAAAGAGTGTTAGGAAGTATAATTGTAAACATACCATAAACTTTATATTGCTAGGAGTTTAGGTTAAGCTGTGTGAAATCCTACGAAGGTTGTATACTATAAAGTGAAAACCAAAGTCTTCTAGTGTATCCTTCCTGCAAAGGAAGAAGGGGGGACGTAGAAGCGTTGTGCTTCGAACTTCCAGAAACAATCTCTGTGTTATTTACTTAGGTATTTTTGTTTACTTTAGTTCACTCACAAGTGCAGTAGACGTATTCTGCACTTTACTAAGTGTCTGCTGATTTGCACATTGGATTGAGAAGCTACTGCATTACCTTACAGTTTGCAGTAATCAGAAGAAGAATAGAATTTGAGGGTAGTGTTTATTCAACCCCCCTTCTAAACACACCTCCGATCCTAACAAGTGGTATCAGAGCAGGTTCTTCTCAATCTTGAGATATACTAAAGATCAGATGGCCTCATTCAGCAAGATTCCTATGTTCAAAAAAGACGAATATGATGATTGGAGAATCCGTATGCAAGCACATCTAAGTGCTCAAGATGATGATATGTGGTATGTAATCACTGAAGGACCCATGAAGATCATGAAAATCAATACAGCTGCTTCTATCACAAGTGGTGATCCACAAATGGTAGAAAAGGACAGATCTCAATGGTCAAATGAAGAAAAGAAGAAAGCCAATCTGGACAACGTTGCTAAGGACATTTTGTTCAAAACTTTGGACAAAAATATGTTCAACAAAATAAAAATGTGTTCCACGGCTAAAGAAATCTGGGAAAAGATTGCCCAACTCTGTGAAGGAAATGATCAAACTAAAGAGAACAAGCTCATTGTGGCATTACAGAAGTTTGAGCATATCAAGATGATGAATGGAGAAACTCTCAAAGAGTATGATGAAAGAGTGACCGGAATAATTAATGAACTCAGCAGTCTGGGTAAGGAGTTACCCAACAGAGAAGTCACCCTCAAGGTGATGAGAGGTCTCCCAAGAGAATGGGATGTCAAGACCATTGCTATGAGAGAATCAAAGGATATCAACAAGATAGATCTGCATGACCTGTTTGCTGATTTAAAAGCTTATGAATTCGAATTTGGTATTCTGGTTGAAGATGAACCCAGTACCAGTCAGCCTACCAAAGCTCTCACTGCATCGGAGACCATATCTACTGCTACAGAGATGACTCCAGAAAAGATATGTAATGATGCTATGGCAATGTTCGTAAAGAAATTCGGGAAGTTCATGAAGAAGAATCAGAAATCATATCCACAAAGGCAGAGCTTCAAAGGAAGATCAGAAGAAGAAGAAGAGCGAGTATGCTTCAACTGCCTCAAGCCAGGGCATTTCATCGCCGACTGTCCCAAACCCAAAAAGGATGATCACAAAAGAGGATCCAAGGATCACAGAAAATCCAAGGAAACTAGAAGATCATCCAGAAGGGACAAAGATCAAAAGGTTTTCATGACAGAAGAAAGTAAGAGCAAATGGGCTGATTCTGAATCAGAATCAGAGCAGTCAACTAGCTCGTCCAGCGAGAGTGAAGACGAAGAAGTCCACTGCTTAATGGCAAATGATGAAATTGAGGTACACGAGTCTAACCTATCTGAATTTACACATAGTGAACTTACCAATGCATTGCAGGACATGATCAATGAGTATCGGACGTTATATGAATCCTTTGAAAGCTATAAGACTGAGCACTCAATCCCAACGGAAACGCATAACAACAAACTTGATTGTGAACAATCAAATGAGTTGGAATGCTTAAGGAAAACAGCTAGTCTCCTAGTGAAAGAAAGAGATGAAGCCAAGTGTGCTTACCAGAAACTCAGCAAACTGGTCAGCACTTGGAATGCATCAACTACCAGAAAAGATGAAATTCTTGAGTCTATAAGACTTGCTGGTGATCGAACTGGTATAGGCTATAATAGCAATGACAGCAATTCATCTGGTAACGAACCTCCACTGTGTCTAAAGAAAAGCAATGTTCAACCAATGAACTTTGTAAGATCTAGCACAGTATATGATCCTATTGAACTGGTTAAAGAACCTGTTAAAGCAACACTCATTAAGGAACAGGCATCACACCGAGGTATTGGTTATGTTGAACCAATCAAGAAAGCTAAACTAGGGATGGCAACGGGGCGGGTTTGGGACAGGTTTGGCCAATCCCAGGACCCGCCCCGCTACACATAAAACCCATACCCGCCCCGCCCCGCTTAGACCCGTCGGGTTCGCGGGTTTACCCGCCCCGCCCCGCAAACAATTTTTTTTTTTTATAAAAAAAAAATTTGGTAGAAATTAATTTTGAAACACAAAAATTGAGTTTTGAGATTGAATTTAATGTTTTCCTCTAGTAAATATTTATAATAAGCATCGTAAAACTATCTTTAAACTATCAAATATTTATTATTTAGTTTTTATTCCATTCAAAATGTTCAACTTATTTACCATAAACACATGAATTTTGATATGAAATTAAACAATAACACATTATTGTACAATCAAAGAAGTGAAATGTATATTCAATATTAATTTTTTTTAAAAAAAAAATTAAAAATGCATAGTGGGCGGGTGCGGGGCGGGTTCGGCCAATCCCAGGACCCGCCCCGCCCCGCTTCCAAACCCGGTTGAAGCGGGTTGGACCCGCCCCGACGGGTCGGGTTCAATACGGGTCCGGGTTTGGACCCGCCCCATTGCCATCCCTAAGCTAAACCGGGGCAAAAGTTCAGAAATGAACTTAAACCCACTGGTTGAGCAGCTAGAGAGGTTAAACCCAACTGGTACTACAACTGTATGCCTGTCCAGAAGAGGTATATGCCAAATAACAGGAACTACAAACCAAAAGCACATGCATACACTCATTATCACACTACACAGTCAAGACCATCACCATTATTTTTGAATGCACACACATTTCAGAACACACACCGACCTAAGCTACTCAGGGTCATACAAGTGTGGGTTCCGAAAGGACTAATCCTGTCTGGACCCAAGTAGGATTGGGTACCAATCATATTTTCGCATTAATTGCAGAAATCTAGAGTGCAGAAGGTTCGGAGCTCTTAGTGGTTTCTGGACAGTGGATGCTCTAGACATATGACAGGGAACGCTACTCTGCTGTCTGAGTTAGTTGATATCTCTGGACCAAGGATAACCTTTGGGGACAACGCGAAAGGTAGAACTGTGGGTAAGGGTAAGATTATCCACGGTAATGTTATTATCAAAGATATCTTGCTAGTAGAAAATCTATGCTACAACTTGATTAGTATCAGTCAATTATGTGACAATGGTTATACTGTAGAATTCAATCAGCACACGTGCACAATTAAGACTATTGATTGTAATACTCTGAGGCTGCGTTTGGTTCCATTGATTGGAGCTTGATTAGGGTAGGAAAATGCATAATCAGCCGTTTGGTTGCATTTTCAGATATCCACCGTTTTCCCGAAGCCCTGGTACAAAGCACTGTTGAAGGTTGAAAACGCATCCCCTCACCACCCAGGTATTAAGTATCCATTTTTGCACAGTAATCGTGATATGTTTGGCACATGACACTTTTGACCTTAATCTACCCAAGCTCGAGGTCGCCTGCGATTTGTCTCTCTGTAGTACTCTTCCTTCACTCTACTTCAAGGCGCAGGTCATCCAGTCGGACGGTTCTTGTAGGGAGGAAGAGGGGAGGGGAAAAGATCGCGCCAGTGAAACTCCCTCCTTCTTCTCTTCGTTGCACGGATTTCGAGAGTATTGTCACCATGAACGAGAAGGGCTATATTTCCAAAGGGCTCAATGCCAAGCATAGAAAGGTCTTCGTTCTTTTGGATTTGGATTATTTTTGTGTTATTTTCTCTATCTTAATATTGCCATAATTGTCGATTTCTGTTATCAGTGATTTGTATCTTGTTCGGATGGTTGATGGTATTGTTTATCATGCTTAAGAAGTGATGAAATTGGAGTCTTGTGGTTCATGATGTGATTATTTTGTGTTCGATTGAGAGATTTGGTTTTTAGATGAAATGTGCTTTTTGCTTTGGTTTGCTGTGAGAAGAGAGATTTGAATTTGCTTGGATATCTGATCCTGTTCTAACAAAAAAAACATTTTAAATACTTTATTAATAATTATATTAAATAAATAAATTTAATTTGATTAACTTAAATTTAATTTAAATAAAATAATAAAAAAGTGCAAAACATATTCAAGGATATTTTTGTCATTTTACAAAAAAAATTAATCTTTACCACATATTATCAATTACACCAAACACACTATTATTTATCATAGTTTATTAATCATACGAACCAAACACAATATAGTTTATCCATTAGTATACTTATCAACTCATTATCCACTTTTTAATCTATCCATCGCTTATCCTATCACAGCAACCAAGCGCACCCTGATTGTAGGAAAAAGGCATGAGAACACCTATATGATTGACTGGAACTTTAATCAACCTGCCTCCCCTACTTGCTTTGCTGCTTTGAATTACTCCAAAAATTAACTTTGGCACAAGCGGTTGAGTCACTTAAACTTTAAAACTATTGTCAGTCTTCGTAAACTTGACCTGGTTGTTGGACTGCCCCAAATCGAGTTCTCAAAAGATAAGATCTGTTCAGCCTGTCAATTGGGCAAGCAAATCAGATCCACCTTTAAGAACAAAGGGAGTGAATCTTCTTCTCGATGCCTAGAGTTGCTGCACATGGATCTTTTTGGTCCTATACCAGTAACAAGTCTAGGGGGAATGAAGTACACTCTAGTGTTGATAGATGATTATTCTCGCTTTACGTGGGTCTTATTTCTCAGTGGTAAAGACCAGGCTACTCCAAAGCTGATCAAGCTACTCAAGAGACTACAAAATGAGAAATCATGTGGGATAGATAGAATTCGCAGTGACAAAGGTACAGAATTTACCAATCAATCACTCGAATCATATCTAGATGACATAGGTATCAAACACGAATACTCTGCTGCAAGAACACCACAGCAAAACGGAGTTGCTGAGCGTAGGAACCGCACTTTGAAAGAAGCTGCGCGAACTATGCTAGCAGAATCTAACATCTCGCAGAGGTTTTGGGTAGAAGCAGTCAACACAGCTTGTTATACGCAAAACAGATCAATGATTAATAAACAAAACTCCATATGAGACCTGGAATGGCAGTAAGCCAAATATTTCTTATTTCCATGTGTTTGGTTGCAAATGCTTTATTCACAACAATGGAAAGACTCATCTCACAGCTTTTGATGCTAAATCTGATGCTGGAATATTTCTTGGCTATTCTACTGTTTGTAAAGCTTTTAGAGTATTCAACAACAGAACTTTTACTGTAGAAGAATCCATTCATGTTAAATTTGATGAGTCTGCAGACAACACTGAAAACGTCTTACGAATCAACAATTTGAGTAATTGACTGGAAAACACAGTGATTGATGATTCAATTGATGAAGAAGAAAATTCAAATAGAAGAATTGACTGCAGCCTAGAGCCGGAAGTTCCAGAAGCTCAAACAGAAGAACCTGTTGTTCAACAGACACTGGAACCCACTGACACTGGAACCAGGCTGACTCCTACTGCAGTCGATGGTGAAGATGAAAACAGTGAACCAGCTAGTCCAACTAAGCTACCATCTACAATTCAAATAAATGAAGAAACCAATCCCTTGGACCTCCGCTCCGGTGGAAGAAGGATCATCCACCCGAGCAGGTCATCGGTAACCCTCTTGCTCCTCTTCGTACCAGAGGACAGATGATTAATGAATTTCTTCATACATCATTCATATCTCACTTAGAACCTAAAAAGATTGATGATGCAATCTTAGATCCTAGTTGGGTAGAAGCTATGCAGGAAGAACTTAATCAATTTCAGAGGAATAATGTTTGGCATTTAGTTCCACGTCCATCGCATCACACAGTTATTGGCACTAAATGGGTATTTAGAAATAAGCTAGATGAAAAATGGTGCAGTAATTAGGAATAAAGCAAGATTAGTTGCACAGGGATACAGGCAGGAAGAAGGCATTGATTTTGATGAAACCTTTGCCCCTGTAGCCCGATTAGAAGCCATTCGCATATTTCTTGCCTTTGATGCATTTAAGGACTTCAAAGTCTATCAGATGGATGTTAAGAGTGCATTTCTTAACGGTAATCTCCAGGAAGAAGTCTATGTTGAACAACCTCCTGGATTTGAAAGCCATCTGCAACCATCTTATGTTTATCATCTGAACAAAGCTGTGTATGGTCTGAAGCAAGCTCCCCGTGCATGGTATGAAACGCTATCAAAATACTTGACTGAACACGACTTCACCATTGGCATGGTGGACAAAACTCTATTTAAATTTACGAAGGGTGACCATACTCTACTAGTTCAAATATATGTTGATGACATTATATTTGGCAGTACTAACCCAAAATTATGTGAAAGATGTTCAAAGATAATGCAGGACCAATTTGAAATGAGCATGATGGGAGAACTATCGTTTTTCCTAGGATTGCAAGTCAAACAATCCAGTGAGGGAATTCTGATAAATCAATCCAAATATACCAAAGAGCTTCCGAAGAAGTATGGGATGAATACCAGCTCAGCTGCTGCTACACCTATGAGCTCATCTGCAAAGCTTGATTTGGATGAATCTGGAATACCAGTAGATGAGGAAATGTATCGCGGGATCATCGGTTCATTACTCTACTTAACAGCCAGTAGACCTGACATCATGTTTGCAGTCTGCATCTGTGCGAGATTTCAAGCCAATCCCAAGCAATCTCATTTCACAGCAGCTAAACGCATTCTGTAGTACTTAAAAGGGACAGAGAATGTCGGTCTATGGTATCCAAAGGACTCCACTTTCAATCTTATCGGATACTCAGATGCAGACTATGCTGGATGCAAAATTGACAGGAAGAGTACCAGTGTGTATTGTCAGTTTTTAGGGGATAGACTTATTTCATGGGGATGCAAGAAGCAAACTTCCATCGCAACTTCTACAGCTGAAGCAGAATACCTTGCTGCAGGAAGTTGCTGTGCTCAGCTGCTCTGGATTCAACAACAATTGCGAGACTACGGCATTGAGTCAACTGAAGCTCCAATCTTCTGTGACAATACTTCTGCCATAGCTATTACGTACAATCCAGTGCTCCATTCTCGAACAAAGCATATCGACATTCGTCATCACTTTATCAGAGACCACGTAATTGTAAGTAATCCAACAAGCATGGAACGCAGCGGAATAATAAAATTTTGGATTACTAAACCGCGGATCTATACATAGGGGTTCATATCGGATGAAGGTTTACAAAAGTCTCATCCTTGTAGCGTGTTTCACGGAGCAGCACCACGTCCAACGTCTCCTTCGAGTCACTAGCAAAACTTGTCAAGTTTTGCCTCAACGGTATCCACACGATCAAATCGAATGAAGGGATAGTTTAAGAACAAGTTGCTAGACAAGTTCTTAAACCGGAACAAGAAACACACTCGATTCTAAATCGAGGAATGGCACGAAAATCACCACAACTCACTTCGGCTATGATGAAGTTGGAATGATATGAATTGTCTTCCAAACAATTAATCATAACCTTGTATTTATATTATAAGATTTAATTAAGGTTTAAGGCTTTCTTAAAGCCTCATGGGCCCAAACCCATGATTTAATTAAATCCTTATAATCTTTTAATTAAGACTCTTCTTAATTAATTAATTCATCCAATGAATTTAATTTCCCTTATCGATTTAATCTTTTGTGCGACCCGATAGGATCTTGTAATGTTGGTAGTGACATAAAATCTCATTTTATGTCGCAAGCATTGAGCGGTATCTAGCAACACATCAATGCTACCCAAATTACAAGAATGTCAATGACTCGACATAACCTTTAGAACTTGTGATAATATTAACCATGTAACTTAATCCTTTTGTCCTTTGTGTTTAGATTGAACACGAGTCATGGAATAGTCATACTCGTATATTCAATCTTTATTTCTTGATCCCCAAGTAGAACTAGAATAAACGAATAAGCTCGATATCTCATATCGACTCATTCGAGCATGGCCATGCATTTTAGTTCTCACTTGATCAAGGGCCAAACACATCTCCTGTTATATAGGAGGGACAAATCCTATCTCGATCAGTCAACATCCCTCTACATAATTCGTAGTGTATCCAATAGTCGCCTTTATAGTTTACCCTGTTACAGGTAACGTTTGACAATATCAAGATACATAACTCCTTATGTTGGGATCTCTGATGATCACAAGTCGTAAGGATTACATACATTATTATCACTATGAGAATTGCATATGACGATCATATAACTATCCATGTTGCATTCTCATGGTGGGTCTGTCCAGTACATCGTTCTCTAACATGTACCCATGTGTTGATTTGATATCTCATATCAATGAACAATTCATCAATCAACACATACTAGTCTCTACGTATTATCATTATCCATATTCATGATAATACTTGATTATGGACAATGTTTAAGAATAATACAATATTATTCTAAGGACATTAACATTTATATTAATTCATATTGCACAGTTAATCGAATAATATATAATAATGAATTGTCATTTCATAAAATCATAAACATTGTATGTCAAAACAATCATCTAATGACTTGTCTTAGGGCATATCCCAACAAATCTCCCACTTGCACTAAGACCACTCAGACATATACCTAATGCCTAGAGATCTAGTATGACGATCATGCTTCTGCTGTGACAGTGGCTTCGTCAATGGGTCATATACGTTATCATCTGTTGGTACTTTGCATATTTTAACATCTCCCCTTTCAACGATTTCTCGAATGAAATGGAAACGCCTAAGTATGTGCTTGGATCTTTGGTGAGATCTAGGTTCCTTAGCCAATGCGATCGCTCCATTGTTGTCACAATAGAGTTCTATCGGATCTTTAATGCTAGGCAACACTCCAAGTTCAGAAATGAACTTCCTAATCCAAACAGCTTCCTTTGCTGCATCCGAGGCAGCAATATACTCAGCTTCCGTTGTAGAATCGGCTACTGTTTCTTGCTTTGAACTCTTCCAGCTCACAGCACCTCCATTTAGGCAATACACATATCCAGATTGCGATCGAAAATCATCTTTGTCAGTTTGGAAGCTTGCATAAGTTTAACCAATTACATTGAGCTCTTCCTCACCTCCATAAATCAAGAATGTATCCTTAGTTCTTCTCAAGTACTTCAGGATATTCTTGACAGCAATCCAGTGACCTTCACCTGGATCAACTTGATATCTGCTCGTCATGCTCAAAGCATACGATACATCGGGACGAGTACATATCATGGCATACATGATAGATCCAATAGCTGACGCATATGGAATCTTACTCATGCGTTGTCTCTCATCTGGTGTTGAAGGACATTGTTCCTTCGAGAGATATATATCATGTGTCATAGGCACGAATCCTTTCTTTGCTTCTTGCATGCTAAACCTTTTAAGCACTTTGTCTATGTATGTACTTTGACTTAGGCCAAGAAGCCTTCTCGATCTATCTCTATAGATCTTGATTCCTAACATAGGTGGCTTCTCCCAAGTCTTTCATCGAAAAGCAATTCCCTAGCCAAATCTTTACCGATTGTAAGGCAGGGATATCATTCCCAATGAGAAGTATGTCATCTACATACAACACTAGGAAAATGATTATGCTCCCACTGACCTTCTTGTAGACACAAGGTTCATCTACGTTTTTGATAAAACCAAACTCTTTGATTGCATCATCAAAACGAAGATTCCAACTCCGAGAAGCTTGCTTCAATCCATAAATGGATCGTTGTAGCTTGCATATCTTTCCAGCATCATTTGGATCGACAAAACCCTCGGGTTGTGTCATGTACACATCCTCGAGCAGATTTCCATTAAGGAAAGCTGTTTTGGCATCCATCTGCCAGATTTCATAATCATGAAATGCAGCTATTGCAAGTAAGATCCTTATGGATTTAACCATGGCCACTGGTGAAAAGTTTCATCATAGTCAATACCATGAATTTGTTTGAATCCTTTTGCAACCAGCCGACCTTTATAGGTTTGTACATTACCATCCATATCGGTCTTTTTCTTGAAAATCATTTGCACCCTATGGGTCGTACCCCTTCAGGTGGATCAACCAAGGTACATACTTGGTTTGCATACATGGATTCCATCTCAGATTTCATGGCCTCTTGTCATTTCTCAGAATCAGTGCCCATTATAGCTTGTTGATAAGATGACGGCGCATCCTCATCAATAAGTAGTAAGTCACCTTGTTGAGTCACAAGAAATCCATATCTCTGTGGCTCCCGTTGTTCTCTTACAGACCTACGCTGGGCTTGTGTCTCTTGAGCAGGTACTTCTTCCACAACAGCTTGCGGAGCCTGCTCTGTTTCCATCTCAATCTCAGGTTCAGTGTTTTCTTATGGTTGAACTTCACTAAGTTCTATTTTCTCCCACTGATTTTTTTAGAAATAAATTCTCTTTCAAGAAATACACCCGTCCGAGCAACAACTACTTTGTTCTCGGTGGGATAATAGAAATAGTATCCTTTCGTTTCCTTAGGATACCCCACAAATAAACACTTATCAGATTTGGGTCCAAGTTTGTTAGTGGCGTGACGTCTAACGAAAGCCTCACAACCCCAAATCTTCATAAAAGACATACTAGGACGCTTCCCAGTCCATATCTCATATGGTGTCTTTTCCACTGATTTAGATGGAACACGGTTCAGTAAGAAAATAGCTGTTTCTAGAGCGTGTCCCCAAAACGATATCGGAAGATCTGCATGACTCATCATTGATCTAACCATGTCCAACAAGGTTCGATTTCTCCTCTCGGATACACCATTCCATTGTGGAGTATACGGAGGAGTGGGTTGTGGGACTATCCCACACTCCTTTAGATAGTCATGAAACTCTTGGCTTAAGTATTCACCTCCTCGATCTGATCGAAGGATTTTGATACTTTTGCCAAGTTGGTTTTGTACTTCATTCTTGAAATCTTTGAACTTTTCAAAGGTTTCATGCTTATGTTTCATTAGGTACACATACCCATATCTACTGAGGTCATCAGTAAATGTAACGAAGTATTGAAAACCACCTCTAGCTTGTGTACTTATTGGTCCACATACATCACTATGTATTAGTCCCAATAAAACATTTGCCCTTTCAACATGTCCCTTGAAAGGGGCTTTAGTCATCTTGCCCATTAAACAAGATTCGCATGTTTCATATGATTCAAAATCAAATGAATCTAATACTCCATCCTTATGAAGTTTAGATATGCGATTCTTGTTTATGTGGCCCAAGCGACAATGCCAGAGATAAGTCGGATTACAATCATTATTTTTAATCCTTTTAGTATTTATGTTGTAGATGGGCATATCAAGATTTAATAAATAAAGACCATTCACCATTTGTGCACTAGCATAAAACATATCATTTAAATAAATAGAACAACAGTTGTCCTTTATCATAAATGAAAACCCACGCTTGTCTAAACAAGAAATAGAATTATGTTTTTGGTAATGGATGGCACAAAATAACAGTCTTTTAAAATCAACGATAAACCAGAAGGCAAAGATAAATAATAATCTCCTATAGCTAATGCAGCAACTGTTGCTCCATTTCCAACTCGGAGATCAACTTCGCCTTTCGCCAACAATCTACTCTTTTTGAGGTCCTACACATTTACACAAATGTGAGATCCACATCCAGTATCTAATACCCATGATGAAGAAGTAGATAAATTGACTTCTATAACAAAAATACTTGAAGTGGAAGTCACACTTCATTTCTTTAGATCCTCCAGATATACTTTGCAGTTTCTTTTCCAATGACCGGTCTCACCGCAATGGAAACAGTTCCCTTCCTTCGCTATCCCTCCCTTTGGTTTCAGTGTAGAAGACTTTGGCTTAGATTTAACAAAGACCTTCTTGTTCTTCTTGAAGCTCTTAGCTTTAGTCTTTCCTTTGCTCTTATTCACAATAAGAACATTTGTAGGTTTAGACTTCTTGCTATTTGCTTCAAAAGTTCTAAGCATGCCAAGTAACTGTGGTAGTGTGTTTTCTATTTCAATCATATTGTAATTTAAGACAAATTGACTGAAGCTTTCAGGCAACGATTGCAAGATCACGTCAGTGGCCAACTCTTGGTCCAAAGGAAAACCCAGCTTCTCCAGATTCTCAATATACCCAATCATCTTGAGTACATGAGTTCCAACCAGACTTCCTTCTACCATTCTACACTGGAATAACGCCTTAGAGACGTCATACCTCTCTTATCTTGCTTGTTGTTGGTACAGTTGCATAAGGTGCTCGATCATATCAAACGCCTCCATTTCCTCATGTTGCTTCTGAAGCTCAGAGTTCATGGTGGCAAGCATAAGGCATCCAACATCAAGTGCGTCACTTTGATGCTTCTTGTAAGCATCTTTATCGGCTCTTGTAGCCGTTATGGGAGGTTACTCAGCAGGTAAGGGTTCCTCTAGGACATATTGTTTCTTTTCTTGTTTGAGGACTATCCTCAAGTTCCTATGCCAGTCTAGGAAATTTGTCCCATTTAATTTGTCCTTCTCAAGGACCGATCGCAGTGATAAAGTGCTTGTTACGTTGTTAGTTGCCATGGATATCTACAATATAAATATGCAAAATAAGTTTATGATTTAATCATTTAACATGGTCTTATATTAAATGATACTCCCACTATTTTTTTAAAAAAATATCAACCCTCGAAACCTTTAGTGGGCCAAGATCCATATTTCGCCTAATCTTGAGTTAGCTTTGGCTAATCGCCCAAGACTCGGTATTTAGGTAGACAACACTTTGTCAATTACATCACATGTAATTCTTGGATAGTTGGACGAACAACACTTTGTTCAATTCATCAAATGAATTATTATCCAACACATGCCTCTAGGTTCCCAATCCTATTGAGATAACCTAGTTAAGTCGTACCCAATTTAAAGTATAACGGATATCACTTTTATCATGTCGCGCCTTACTAAGATTGCCACAGTGCTTTGCTTTGGCAAACCCACATATGTACAATCGAAGTTTTTGACGAGTACTTTTAATTTTGGAAGGCATCTAAAACTTAATATTTTAGAGGGATTTATTGATCTCATGATTAGTTTGATAATTTAAAATATGTCCACTACATATAGTTGTATACATATCTACATATATGTGTAATACAATTATCAATCTAAAACATAAGATAAATTATGCATCAACATACATAATTAAACGTGACATGGTTATAGCCCCTACTAGTGATTTTCTCAAGCCAATGAGAAAATCCTAAGAGTCAACCTAAGGTAACTTCACAAGCACTTTCCTTTGGCTCCAATTTGTGAATGGCCTCCTCCTCCCGGCTTGATGCTCCATCTTCATTGATCACCATCAACAAAATAAACTACACTATTTACAAGATATAGAATTCCTCGATTCACATTCGAGGGGAACATAGGGGAGGGATTACATTTAGAATAAAATAGAGAAGGCACGACTCGCATGTCGTATTATAAATTACAAACATTCACATTGGCATGGTGGACAAAACTCTATTTAAATTTACGAAGGGTGACCATACTCTGCTAGTTCAAATATATGTTGATGACATTATTTTTGGCAGTACTAACCCAAAATTATGTGAAAGATGTTCAAAGATAATGCAGGACCAATTTGAAATGAGCATGATGGGAGAACTATCGTTTTTCCTAGGATTGCAAGTCAAACAATCCAGTGAGGGAATTCTGATAAATCAATCCAAATATACCAAAGAGCTTCCGAAGAAGTATGGGATGAATACCAGCTCAGCTGCTGCTACACCTATGAGCTCATCTGCAAAGCTTGATTTGGATGAATCTGGAATACCAGTAGATGAGAAAATGTATCGCGGGATCATCGGTTCATTACTCTACTTAACAGCCAGTAGACCTGACATCATGTTTGCAGTCTGCATCTGTGCGAGATTTCAAGCCAATCCCAAGCAATCTCATTTCACAGCAGCTAAACGCATTCTGTAGTACTTAAAAGGGACAGAGAATGTCGGTCTATGGTATCCAAAGGACTCCACTTTCAATCTTATCGGATACTCAGATGCAGACTATGCTGGATGCAAAATTGACAGGAAGAGTACCAGTGTGTATTGTCAGTTTTTAGGGGATAGACTTATTTCATGGGGATGCAAGAAGCAAACTTCCATCGCAACTTCTACAGCTGAAGCAGAATACCTTGCTGCAGGAAGTTGCTGTGCTCAGCTGCTCTGGATTCAACAACAATTGCGAGACTACGGCATTGAGTCAACTGAAGCTCCAATCTTCTGTGACAATACTTCTGCCATAGCTATTACGTACAATCCAGTGCTCCATTCTCGAACAAAGCATATCGACATTCGTCATCACTTTATCAGAGACCACGTAATTGTAAGTAATCCAACAAGCATGGAACGCAGCGGAATAATAAAATTTTGGATTACTAAACCGCGGATCTATACATAGGGGTTCATATCGGATGAAGGTTTACAAAAGTCTCATCCTTGTAGCGTGTTTCACGGAGCAGCACCACGTCCAACGTCTCCTTCGAGTCACTAGCAAAACTTGTCAAGTTTTGCCTCAACGGTATCCACACGATCAAATCGAATGAAGGGATAGTTTAAGAACAAGTTGCTAGACAAGTTCTTAAACCGGAACAAGAAACACACTCGATTCTAAATCGAGGAATGGCACGAAAATCACCACAACTCACTTCGGCTATGATGAAGTTGGAATGATATGAATTGTCTTCCAAACAATTAATCATAACCTTGTATTTATATTATAAGATTTAATTAAGGTTTAAGGCTTTCTTAAAGCCTCATGGGCCCAAACCCATGATTTAATTAAATCCTTATAATCTTTTAATTAAGACTCTTCTTAATTAATTAATTCATCCAATGAATTTAATTTCCCTTATCGATTTAATCTTTTGTGCGACCCGATAGGATCTTGTAATGTTGGTAGTGACATAAAATCTCATTTTATGTCGCAAGCATTGAGCGGTATCTAGCAACACATCAATGCTACCCAAATTACAAGAATGTCAATGACTCGACATAACCTTTAGAACTTGTGATAATATTAACCATGTAACTTAATCCTTTTGTCCTTTGTGTTTAGATTGAACACGAGTCATGGAATAGCCATACTCGTATATTCAATCTTTATTTCTTGATCCCCAAGTAGAACTAGAATAAACGAATAAGCTCGATATCTCATATCGACTCATTCGAGCATGGCCATGCATTTTAGTTCTCACTTGATCAAGGGCCAAACACATCTCTTGTTATATAGGAGGGACAAATCCTATCTCGATCAGTCAACATCCATCTACATAATTCGTAGTGTATCCAATAGTCGCCTTTATAGTTTACCCTGTTACGGGTAACGTTTGACAATATCAAGATACATAACTCCTTATGTTGGGATCTCTGATGATCACAAGTCGTAAGGATTACATACATTATTATCACTATGAGAATTGCATATGACGATCATATAACTATCCATGTTGCATTCTCATGGTGGGTCTGTCCAGTACATCGTTCTCTAACATGTACCCATGTGTTGATTTGATATCTCATATCAATGAACAATTCATCAATCAACACATACTAGTCTCTACGTATTATCATTATCCCTATTCATGATAATACTTGACTAGGGACAATGTTTAAGAATAATACAATATTATTCTAAGGACATTAACATATATATTAATTCACATTGCACAGTTAATCGAATAATATATAATAATGAATTGCCATTTCATAAAATCATAAACATTGTATGTCAAAACAATCATCTAATGACTTGTCTTAGGGCATATCCCAACAGTAATGAAGAAGGAGATTCGACTGGAGTACATATCCACTGAGCAGCAAGCAGCAGATATTTTTACCAAGCCCCTACTGGATGCAAAATTCTCTTACTTCCGGAATATCCTTGGATTAATAGATATTTCTTCTTAATTCGCATTTATTTACTGTTATTAAATTCAGGGGGAATCGTTTGTATGTAACTGCATGTATTCAGGGGGAATTTTGGTAAAAATTTCCCTATATCATTGCTTGGCTGGTAATACAATGTTCCACTGCAGTAGAAGCTACCTTACCGGTAGACATCTACATACCAGTGGATGTTACCATATATGCCTAGTTGTTTTATTTTAATTTTTTTAGCAACCAGCCGGGACGACGGAATTCAAAACTATTTATTTTATTAATTTTAACTTATTCTAATCCCGCCCTTTTCAGACCCACTGCTTCTGAGGTTTTTTATTTTAAATGGTTTAGATGAGCGCCACGTATACATGTGTCAGTTCATCTACAGTACGACGTTACATCTACCCATTTATCTTTTTAACCGCCTTCTTCTCCGAGAATTCAGTGTGTTTCCTTAAGGAGTTATAAAAATCTCAAACCCTAAAGCAACTCTCTCTCTCTCGCAGGATTTGCAAACGTTCAAAGCAATCACAACATGTCAAAATCAAGCCAACCAAGTTTCTTCACCAACGCTATCCATGTTGATTTCAACTCGATATCAACTTCCTCGGATGAAGCCATGAAAGCGGTGTTCCACAAACTGGACACTTCTGGCTTGTTGGTGATTCTAAGTCAAGCACCTACTCTCTACACGACGGCTATTCATGAGTTCTTCACCAAGGCTCAAATGGTGAACAACATAGCGGTGTCCTCTGTCTCAGGACAATCCGTTACTATTACCAGGGAGGAGTTTGCTACTCACATGTGCCTCCCAATGACTGGAATCACTGATGCATCCTCCATTCCTGAAACTATTGTTGATAAGATGAGAACAAGTTTTTCTGAAACTGGTGAGCGCCTTCGCAGACCACCTTTCAAGAAAGTGTTGATAAAGAGCCACTTTTGACAACTAGCAGATATTATCTCTAAGGGTCTGCTCTGCAAAGCTGGATCTTTTGATGTCATAACGCCAGAAAAATTCGGATTGATGAGTGCCATCGTTAACGACATCGAAATGAACTGGTCAGTTATTCTATTCCAAGTCCTATCAGGCCTAGTGACTGCTGGAAAAGGTCAATCTGGATTTTGCTCTCCCTCTTAGTCGTATCTTTGAGAGCAAAAATATTCAGGCCGGAGTTCCTTCTTCTCTCCATCCAGGGCGACTTATCAATGCAAGATATCTAGAGATCAACAAGAAAAGAGTCGGTGGAGAGACTGGCACAAGTACAGCAGTTGTCATCAAGCGGAGACAACCTCAGGTGGTTAGTGACTCTGAGCATACTGTCTCAGAATCTGATGAAACATCACCACTTCCTCCTGCGAAAAGGCCCAGAACAAGGAGAGGAGGACCAGTTGTAGGTAAGTTGCAAGTATCCTCAGCACTCTCTGATGCTGAGATTCCAACTTTGGCAGTGGAACTAGTGAGCTCAGTTGCTCCATTGGCAATGATTCCTTTTACTCCAACTACTGCTGCAACTGATCCAATCACCAACCCCAGCACCCATCAACAACCAGGCTCCATTTCCCTCAGAGCTCCCAAGTTTCTTTGCCCCTACTGCAATCCCAAAAGCTCTCCCACTGGTAAAGGAAAGAACCCAATAGCCCCAATCTCCACACCAGTAGCCTATGAGATTGAATTGGTGATGAATACTATTGAGACTAATATGCAGCCTCAACTTGAAGTATTTGACAGATGGGTAAAAGCTCGCCTGAAAGTCCTCTTTGATGATTTTTCTCCACTTCTGGAACAGGCGAGGCTTGACGAGAACAAAGTTATGGTCTTTCTACAAACACAAGACATAGCAAAGACCCTCCAGCTCAGGGATGTATTCCGTATGATGATCTATGTGGGTGAAGTTCAAACCATGGTCACATCCCGAGCCAATGAATTCAATGCCAACGCTAGAAATGCTAACAGAGCTGTTTTAAATGCTCTAGGTCCAAAGCTGGAACTGGCTGAGACTGCTCTGCATGATCTAAAGATCAGCACAGGTTTGCACTCCTGCTCTATTATACCAGGTGTTGCTGAACCTGCTCCCACCGATTTGAGCATTATCCCTACCATTCCTGAAGTAATTGGCACTTGGATACAACAGCTGCATCTCCACTGCTTGATGACCCCATCCAACCAGAAATTGATGTTGACTCCACAAACGTTGACAACATCATCCAAACAATTGTCAACCAAGTCACCCCTTCCTCACCTCATACAGAAACACATATTCCTTCACCTGTTACCCCTGCACCTCCGACTCACCCTGAGACCCAACTCTCACCACAAGTTGAACCCCCTGCTCAACCAACAACCTCTGAACTCAACCGCTCAACCTCACAAATTCCTCCAGCTGATACCTCACCTGGACGCTGCGTGTACAAAACTGCAGCTGATGCTCATACCAGCCCTCAACTTGCTCCTCCTGGCTCTCTTCCTGCACCTGCTACCACTCCGCCTGAGGCATTGGAGCAATCAGTAGGAAATGAACCTTCTGCTGATTTTTTTGATTTTGCTGATCCTTTGTCTATCGAAGGCCCTTCTGCTATCACAGTACAGCTTGGCCAAATGACAACGTTGATCTCCGGGCTGGCTAGTGAGATCAATAAGCTCAAGACTTAAGAACGAAATGCCAGCAATGCTATTGATAGCCATCAGCTACATACAGATCATCAGTTTGGGCATATACATCGAGAACTGGACAGACTTCAAACCGCTGTTAACAGAAATCACCAATTCGTTCTTGATGCCTTTGCCGATGTATTTTCGAGGATAGAGCAAACTAATCTCCAGTTGAAGCAGCAGAATGACTCTCTCCATGCTGCATCTACACTGGCATTGGAGGAGAAAATTGAAGACACTAAGAAGCACTTGTCTGAGCAGCTGGCTACTATGCAGGAGGCCTTTGCCTCACAACTTCAGGATTTGAGTGCTGGCTTCCCAAAGCCTATCCAATACCATTCCAAGTCCACTGACTCTGCTCCCCCACCGCGGAGAGAATCAGGTCCAGCTCAGCGCGCACCTGCTGCCTCTGCAGGTGGACATCAGTCCAGACAGTCTCCCCAGTCAAGATCTTGAAGTCCGCGCCAACCGTCTACCGAACAGCGCGACTATTCCCGACATTGGTTAGGGAGGAAATAGTATCATTTTCTGATCCCTTATTAATTACTCTTATCTTTTTACTGTTTTCATTTGACTTTTTCCGTGTTTATCGTCACATCATTTTTGTGTTCACACTTATTTAAATTCTTCTATAAATAGAGACTTATTCTTGTTCTTATCACACACATTCACTCATCATGATAATTTTCAATTCCTTGGTTTCCTCTTTGCAATTGTTTATTTTCATGGGTTTATTACTTATCTAAATCAACCCCTCATGGGTTGATTACTTATCTAACCCAGCTCCGTTAAGCTTCAGCGTTTGGATCCTGCTCTGATGCTCATCATCAGTCAGGAACGATAATCATGAGATATCTGGGTGCTGATGACAAAAAGGGGGAAAACAGAGATAGAATATTTTCATGGGTGAATCCATAAACCATGGAGGCCTGATGAATATACATTTGAATATCTCCCCGGTCGAAGCTCTTCCTCTCTGAAGCAAGGTGGATCGAAGCTTCGAAGCTCTTCCTCTCTGAAACAATGTGGATCGAAGCTCTTCCTCTCTGCAACTAGGTGGATCGAAGATCTCCGGTCTACACTGTTTGTTTAAAATTTGTCATGTATCAGCTATATTTTGTAGAAATAGATTTGTCTTAAGTTGAATCCAGTTATCAGAATTCATCTAAAATGAAGATGAATTTCTCTCAATTGTCCAGTTTGATTACAACTTGTAATATGCTTATCTTTATAACAAATCAATTTGTTCCATTATGTCTTCAAGTCTTTTCAGGATTCATCGTTTAAATTATTCAAGTATGAAATCGTTATTGCTTAGTTTTGTCGTCACCAAAAAGGGGAAAATTGTTGGGAAATGATTTCCAAGTTTTGGTGATTACAAACACCTACTTGGTGATTACAAACACCTACTGGATGAAGACATATACCGGGTAAAGACATCTACTGTATGAAGTCTGTCAACTGTCCAACTGACGTCTACTGGATTCAAGAGTATAACTGTATACTGAAGCCACAGGATCAGAAGAAGTGAATTCAGCAGCAGATCTAAAATACCAGTTGAAGTAAGTAAAACTGAATCTGACAAAGGTACAACAGAACGACGGGCACTACGAATTCATCGCCACCAATTCCGTCAGATTCAAAGAGTCGTTGCTGAACAAAAATGGAAGGAAGATAAACCTCATATGAAATGAGAAAGGAAACGGATTATATGCAAAACTTTCCATACAAAGAAAGATTACCGTTAGACAATGATATCTATAAATACAGCCTCTGGAAGAATGAAGAAAGATGCTGAATCCTCCGATATAAGAATATTCAAAAATATCAATCAGTGAAAGATACTGAAGTTATATCTCTCTAAAGATTCAGCTAGAGCAGAAGTCCACTGATATATAAAAGATCAAGTCAAACTGGTGTACTACTCAAAGACAATTCAAGAACACTCGAAGCTTACAAGTGTAATACTTATTCAAAAGTGTGTTAGGAAGTATAATTGTAAACATACCATAAACTTTGTATTGCTAGGAGTTTAGGCTAAGCTGTGTGAAAGCCTACGAAGATTGTATACTATAAAGTGTAAACCAAAGTCTTCTAGTGTATCCTTCCTGCAAAGGAAGAAGGGGAGACGTAGAAGCGTTGTGCTTCGAACTTCCAGAAACAATCTCTGTGTTATTTACTTACGTATTTTTGTTTACTTTAGTTCACTCACAAGTGCAGTAGACGTATTCCGCACTTTACTAAGTGTCTGCTGATTTGCACATTGGATTGAGAAGCTACTGCATTACCTTACAGTTTGCAGTAATCAGAAGAAGAATAGAATTTGAGGGTAGTGTTTATTCAACCCCCCTTCTAAACACACCTCCGATCCTAACATATATAGTGATTTCTGTCAATTTCCACTAAATTCATCACCATTAATCAGGACATAACTTTCAAAGTCTGGACAATTCTCTCAATTTGTCAATCACTCTGGGTATGATAAGCAATACTCATTGCTAACTCAGTACCCATGACATCTGAAGACAGTTTTCGAATTCGGATGTTATCCTCAGATCTCTATCAGATACAATTGTTATGTAAGCTTACTGTAACTAAACCACATTATCCACATCTTAAATATGTAGTTTTCTCATAGGCATACAGGCGATCATATGACATCAATATCTTGTATTGAATAGTCAGTCAACTCTAATTCAACTTGTTTTACAATCTCTGTTTGATCTAAACAAATGAGTTATAAACTTAAAGCTAGAAATTTTCCAAGTTCATTGTGGCACTTAAAAAAATCTGTAGTATTCCATTAGTTCTCGTCCTTTTATCTTGACCTACTGGTATGTCAAACAGTCTGCTACAAAATCCTCAAATTTCTTTCTTCAAAACATCCCATCAGAAATAGGATCTCATGAATGATACATCATCATTCCCAGAATAACATTATGTCATCTATAGTGTGGTTTCTACAGTTATATTTCTTTCGAATAGGTAGGATTCAATGATATTTACTGATTGTTCAATCGCAAACCACCACCAAAATGACATACTAAAATCTAGTTGGTTGATGAGACAGAACCAATTTCTTCAATCAATATTTGTATGGGTCTGTCCTTCGAGTCTTTCCGATCTTCGAAATCAGAGGTGACTCAAACTGCAAAGGATACATTGATATTACCATTGCACCTTGCACTTTTTCGGTTCAACGCATCTGCTACTAGTTTCACTTTCCCTGATTGATATTGACTATCAGAGGCAAACTCTTTAATAAATCTAGTCATCGCTTCTATCTCATGTTCAACTCTGACTTTATAATAGATATTTTAAACTACTAAAATCAGATTATATCATGAATTGTTCGCCATACAGAGAACATTGCCACATCTTCAAGGCAAAAATATGGCTACAAGCTCGAGTTCATGAACAGGATATCATGATTCTTTCAGCTTCAACTATCTCAAAGCGTATGCAATCATCTCCTCATTATGCATCAGAACGTATCCCATCTGTTTCGGTTTATAAAACCTGCTTTCTCATTCATCTGACCAAATGAAACACAAATTTCTTCTTGGTCAGCGGTTAATAGATCAGTCTATCTTAGAATATCCTTCCATAAAAGCCTATAATATCTGGTCAAACTCATAAAATTTCGTATCTCGAGTACACTGGTTGGTCTTGGCCAAATTATTACTACCTCTACTTTTAATGGGATCAACAGGTATCCGGTGAGCTGGTATCACATATCCTAAAATAACACACGATTCAATAAGATTTACACTTCGATAACTTGGTATACAATTTTAGCTTCACGAAGCATCTGAAGAACCAATCGTAGATGTTCTGTATGGTTTCTTCTGGATCTCGAATACACTAGTATACCACTGATGAATATTTTACGGAATACTCTATTCATCAAATTCATAAACTCTACTGGTTGTCAGACCACACGGCATTACCAAAAATTCAAAATGCCTATATCTGGTTTGACCAATTGCCTAGAGAACATTTTCTCTTTTGACTCAAACTGATGGTAACCAGCTTCAAAATCATTCTTCTTATACATCGAAGTTCCTTACAACTACTCAAATACTTCTCGATCTTAGGCAGTGGGTATTTATTCTTGACAGTAGCCCGGTTCAACTGCCTTTAGTCGATACACATCTTCATAATACCATCTTTCTTCTTCACGAACAGCACCGATGTTTCCCCAAGGTGACATACTCAGAATTATGTACCTTTACCGAGGAGATTCTTTAACTATTTTTCTAATTCTGTCAACTCTCCTGATGCCATTCCTTACAGCGCTTCGTTATCGAATCTATTCCTCAACACCAATGAATAGTTAAAATCGATTTCCTTCTCTAATGAAAATTCTAATATTTACTCAAGAAAATCTTGGCAAGTTTTCTTACCACTAGGATATCAGTCAACCTAGACTCTTCTGATCAGCATTAACTGCATATTATCAAATATCCTTCATTTTCTGTGTGAGGGACCGATCCTAATCTTACGTTTAATTATCACACAATGATTAGTTTTATGTATACATCGGACGATTTATTTAGATCATCAATTCGTGGCCCAAATTTTTTCGATAATATACATATAATATTACTATTCAAAATATGTATTCCTAATTTGCATGTCACACACAATCATCAATAAAGTTTAGAAAGTACGATAATATGTAGGCATACAAAATACTCGGGGCATCCCCCGGAGAGTAACTTAGGTTTTGAAAATTTATCAGTAATAGATTGGGAACACACTCGACAACAAGAGCTCGTGCTCATGGAGCTCTAGCACTCCTAGGTGCTTCCTCCTGAGCATCCGACATTGGTAGCGCTTATCGCGTACGCCCAAGTTAACCCTTCTCAAGTTAATAGCAAAAGTATGTAGTAGCGAGAGTATGGATCGATCCCACAGGGAATGTAGTATTCTTTCGTGCCAATTAAAAATGAATAGTAAAAAGGAGATTGTGAGTTGAGTAATTACTACTAAGCAAAGTTTAAGAATTTAACTAATTAACGATATTAACTAAAACGGTTTAAACTTATGAGAGCGAAGCGATTCTTGGTTGTCGGTCAACTTTACTTTTGGAAAATTCTCTCTTGATCATCAAATTACTAACATTCGAATTCTTTCAATTATTCATCGATTGGAAATTTAATTCCTACCCACCTTATCGTAGTCGAAGGGAAAACAGCATTCAATCCGACCCTTATCAAATCTCTAATCAAAACTACAGCCGTTAATGATTAAATTAATGATAGATTTCAAAACTAGCAAGTTCGATAAATCTAATCAATAGAAACTACAGCCGTTAACTATTGATTACCCAATCGTTCCTCCTAAGAACTCAATAACACCTACAGCCGGTAATTATTGATCTTAGTTGCTTCTTAATTAGCTATCGATTATGCATATGAATACTAGGTGATCAATCTAATAAACAAACACAATAATCATTCAAATCGATACCAAGAAACAGAATTGAAATCGAAATTAAATTCTATAAACAAATCAAAATTCTCACAAGAGATTTTAATCCAAAAGCAAGTCTTCCTTAAACCAAGAATCTATGAGTTTAACCTAGCATAATTGAATCTAAAAATAATAGCATATGATTCGAAAACATTAGATAAACAAAGGGAAAGAAATTACTAAGACGAATCACGATTCTGGCTTGTCGATTTCGGTTCCGTTCTTCGCGTTGTTCTTGATAAAACTTGAAATAAAAATCTTCTAAGAACCTAAAACTATTCTAAGGTATGAAATTATGTCTAATTTACTCTCAAAATCGTGTATAAGGAGGATGGGAGGTTGATGGAATAGGTTGGAATCTCCTTGGGAAGGAAAGAAATCATGTTTCCATATTTTCCAAAACACCACTGTCTCGTTCGATCGATCTGTAATTGCTCTCGATCGACCGCCTTTTCCAGAACATTTCCACTCATTTTTCAGCTTCTGGCAAGTTTCGTGTTTTGGCCATAACTTTCTCATACGAACTCCAAATTCGACGAATCGGCTGTCTACGCGTAGATAACTCAATGTTCTACAACCTCATGCTGATCACATTCCCAAAACTTGGCTGGAACATATAGAATTTGAGGAGAAAGGAGCAACATGTGTCATATATTCTGGTTTTTCCTCTTTCCTTCAACTTTATTCCTTCTTTCATCATTTTAGCTTGATTTCTTCATATTTTCCTACATTTATACAAATATACGATAGGTAGCACATGCATCAATTTATCCATCAAAATATACCAAATCGTAGACAATTAAGCGCAAAAGATGTGCCTATTTCTAGTCACATCAAACTCCCCCATACTTACTCTTTACTCGACCTCGAGTAAATCAGATAAAACTAAAATATTTTTAATTGGCTCATAGATTCATAACAAAACAACGTATCCCAACTTTAACGCCTCAACAATTATAAACATGCAGAGTAATGAAAGGCGGTGAAAAGTTAACAGTGGAACAAGTTCAATCCCTAAACATTTCATACTCAACAAAGTAGTGAACGTGCGTGTGTGGTCATAAACAAGTGTTGTGCACAATTTATAGATCCAAAAGATGCAAAGCCATAATAGCTCAAGTCATACACTAACACAAGAATAAGCTCACTTGCACACTCTTCTCCACTATCTTAGCCACTTGCAAACATGAATCAAGTATGTCTTTATTTAGCTTATAACTTGGCCTAGGTGTTGGCTTATGAAAGAAAGGATAAGGATATATCAAACAAGAGAGTATGATGATATACACACTAAAAGCTTCTCTTCTTGCATGATTTTTTCAAACCTTGTTCATTTTTCAAGGTTTAACTTAATTATTTTCTTCTTTTATGCCTTGGCTCCCCTTGGAGTCATATTTTTATCAAATTCTTCAAGGCATTCCTTTTCTTTCATGCATTTCATTCTTTTTTACAATGAATTTCAAACATATACTTCAATGAATTCCTAAGTGCATGTGAATGAAATACATCATACTCCCTTCAAAGGTATGGACTAAAATCACATTTTAGGCTAAAAAGGGTAGGATGATAAGCTAGTCAAGGAATGTTGAATGGGGGTCTTTAGTATGCTTAGCATACTACCATTCTTTTGCATTAAGGCTCAAAAAGGGTACTAGAGATTGGTTTTGTTTACATGGTAGGCTTGAAAGGCTCAAACGCATCAAAGATTGCCTATATCACTTTCATGTTTGCAAGTAGTCTAGACGTACGCCTCAAAGAGCATGTAGTTAAGTTCTAGCATGTATTGGAGACTTCTTAAGACTATCATAAAATTTGCACAATCTTCACTAAGCTATGCACACTTTACAAGCCATGACAATAATGTGCTCAAAATATTCACTACTAAGTTAAAGTAAACTTTGCATTAGAGTTCAAAGTGTTCCAAAGTTAACAATTCACCTATGTTCAAAAGCATGCATGATATCAAATATTCATCATGGGCTAGTGATTCTAAGCATGTGTTCATTACTAACTATGAGCTCAAAATTTTCAAATTTTCGATTTTTTTGTATTTTTGTAAAAGAAAAGCAATAACACACACTAATCCCTCCCCCATACTTAAATCGTACATTGTCCCCAATGTAAGACAAAAATACAAGAAAAGAGAAAAGTCTAACTACTAAAGCAATAAAAATGAAAGGGAGAAAGGAAACTAACTCCCCTTGGGTTGCCTCCCAAGCAGCGCCTCTGTTTAACGTCGGTGGCCCGACGCCAGTCCTCTATCAAGGTGGGTGATGCGGTGTCGCTCTATCCTTCCTTAACCACCTCAATATCTACTTCACTCCTCGGTATTTCGGCTTGTTGTTCTTTGAGTGGTCGTCCCTAGTCTTTGCTCCTTCGTCACTTGATTGACATGGTCGATCCGGATGGTGCTTCGTTCCAACGGTACGATCCTGCACATGAGAAATAAGAGGGTCAGCAGTATCATGAGTAGATAACGCAGCAATAGTATGAACAGTACGTACTAAGTTAGATTTCATACCTCTGTTGTCGTCAAGGCCATCAGTAGCCTTTCCCATTTCCCACAACTCATCATTATCAAAATCCGAATCATAATCATCATGTATGCCAATAGCGTGACTCGAATGCTCAAGAGTCTTAATGGGTTCATAGATGTTGAATTTTGCAACTTTACCATTAGACTCCAATGTTATCATACCGCTATTCATCTCGATTACTGATTTTGATGTTTTCAAGAATGGCCTCCCTAAAAGGATTAGACTAGGTGGATCACCATTTTCCATGTCTAAGACATAGAAATCGGCTGGGAAGATCAAGTTCTCTACATGCACGATTACGTCTTCTACATCCCCCTAGGTATGACCGTGGACTTATCAACTAAATGAATTACAGTATCATTTATTTTTAAAAGTCCCGGTTTTAGTTGAGAATAGATTGAGTAAGGCATGACATTTATAGAAGATCCTAAATCAAGCATAGCCTTCTCAATCCTATGAGCATTAATCATACATGGGATGGAAAACATACCAGGGTCCTTGCATTTATCGGGGATGGTTCTTTGGATGTCCACTGAAACATTCTCACCTAGCTCGACCTTGGGTTGCCCTTCGCTTTCCTTGCACTTATCATCTTTCTTGGCTTCCTTGAGTGGATCTTTTTCATCACAGCGTGGGGACATCTTGTAGAGCCTCTTGAGACCCTTGTCCTTCGAATTCATCTTCAATGCAAGGGCAAATGGGGGTTCACTTTTGTACTCACGGAGTGGGGGGGGACTTCCCTCGCGGTTTATCCTCTTGTATAAGCTCCTCAACATCCTTCATCTCTTTCATTTCTTCTCTTCCGGTTGGTGTCAGCAGCACTTTCTCCTCATCTTTACCTTCGCTCATCTTCAAAGTGATGGCACTCACATTCTCCCTGGGGTTCACAATTGGCTGCGACGGTAGTCCATTTGATATGCTCGTTTCAAGATTGTTGAGCGAAGTCGCCAATTGTCCCATTTGCGTAGTCAGGCTCTGAATGCTCGCCATCGTCTCCTGTTGAAATTGTAAGCTATTTTCAGCAATAACTTTAATAATATTTTCTAACCTGTCAGAAGGAGGGTGCACTGGAGGTGGTGGAGGTCTCTGATATGGCGGTCTATAGGGTGGGGGTTGGTGCATCTGTGGGTGCCCATATCCTTGGTCGGATGGTCCCTCCACCTTGATTGTAATTGCTTGATGGATTGTCATGGCCCCTTTGTGGTGGCCCTGGGAATCCTCCCGCTGCATTCACGTGCTCAGTGGATGTCTCTTGTAGTGATGGACATGCATCAGTGGAATGATTCACAGCTAGACAGATCCCACACGGATTCATCTTCCCATGTTGCCTCCTGCAAGATTACGCACAAGAAAAGTTAGATCAATCAGTTGTTGTTCCAAATTGGATACATTTACCTCTTTTCTTGGCGGTTGTCCATGGCGAACATGTCCAAATTGTTGGGAGTTGGCCGCCATGTTAGCTATTAAGTTCCTTGCCTCCTCCGCTGTTTTGTCAATGAAAGCTCCTCCGCTTGCCGCATCCACTAAGTTCCTGTCACCAGAAAGCAAACCTTCATAGAAATATTGAATTAACAAGTGTTCACTTATCTGATGTTGTGGGCAGCTTGCACACAACTTCTTAAATCGTTCCCAGTATTCGTGCAGCGACTCCTCTTGGTGTTGCTTCACACCGTAGATCTCCTTCCTTAAGTTAGTCGCCCTTGAAGCTGGAAAGTACTTCTCCAGGAACGTTCTTTGGAGGTCAGTCCATGTTGTGATTGAGCCTGACGGTACGTAGAATAGCCAGTCCTTTGCAGCATCCTTTAGCTAGAATGGAAAGGCTCGCAGTTTAATTTGCTCCTCCGTTATGCCAGCTGGATTCATAGTAGTGCATACCACGTGGAACTCCATCAAGTGCTTGTGCGGGTTCTCACCTGCAAGACCATGAAAAGATGGCAATAAGTGAATTAAACCAGATTTGAGTTCGAAATTTACGTTATTTGCGAGGGCAGGGAAAGTGATGCAGAGAGGTTGTTGATCCAAGTTAGGATTCGCCAACTGCCTCAAGCTTTGATTTGCAGCCATCATGGTCCTCTCTTCTTCTTCTTCAAGCAGCCTTGCTTCTCTTCTTCTCTGATGTAGTGTCCTCTCGATCTCAGGATCATAGTGAAAGTTATCTTCGTGATTAAACGATTCACCTGTACTCATCAACAAACCAAAGTAGTAATGTGGGATAACAAATAATAAAAAAAATCGACACAAAATAATACCAATGCCTTCCCCGGCAACGGCGCCAAAATTTGGTAGCTTATCGCGTATGCTCAAATTAACCATTCTCAAGTTAATAGCAAAAGTATGTAGTAGCGAGAGTAGGGATCGATCCCACAGGGAAGGTAGTATTCTTTCGTGCCAATTAAAAATGAATAGTAAAAAGGGGATTGTGAGTTGAGTAATTACTACCAAGCAAAGTTTAAGAACTTAACTAATTAACGATATTAACTAAAATGGTTTAAACTTATGAGAGGGAAGCGATTCTTGGTTGTCGGTCAACTTTACTTTTGGAAAATTCTCTCTTGATCATCAAATTACTAACATTCGAATTCTTTCAATTATTCATCGATTGGAAATTTAATTCCTACCCACCTTAATCGTAGTCGAAGAGAAAACAGCATTCAATGCGACCCTTATCAAATCTCTAATCAAAACTACAGCCGTTAATGATTAAATTAATGATAGATTTCAAAACTAGCAAGTTCGATAAATCTAATCAATAGAAACTACAGCCGTTAACTATTGATTACCCAATCGTTCCTCCTAAGAACTCAATAACACCTACAGCCGGTAATTATTGATCTTAGTTGATTCTTAATTAGCTATCGATTATGCATATGAATACTAGGTGATCAATCTAATAAACAAACACAATAATCATTCAAATCGATACCAAGAAACAAAATTGAAATCGGAATTAAATTCTATAAACAAATCAAAATTCTCACAAGAGATTTTAATCCAAAAGCAAGTCTTCCTTAAACCAAGAATCTATGAGTTTAACCTAGCATAATTGAATCTAAAAATAATAGCATATGCTTCGAAAACATTAGATAAACAAAGGGAAAGAAATTACTAAGACGAATCACGATTCTGGCTTGTCGATTCCGGTTCCGTTCTTCGCGTTGTTCTTGATAAAACTTGAAATAAAAATCTTCTAAGAACCTAAAACTATTCTAAGGTATGAAATTATGTCTAATTTACTCTCAAAATCGTGTATAAGGAGGCTGGGAGGTTGATGGAATAGGTTGGAATCTCCTTGGGAAGGAAAGAAATCATGTTTCCATATTTTCCAAAACACCACTGCCTCGCTCGATCGATCCGTAATTTGCTCTCGATCGATCGCCTTTTCCAGAACATTTCCGCTCATTTTTCAGCTTCTGGCAAGTTTCGTGTTTTGGCCATAACTTTCTCATACGAACTCCAAATTCGACGAATCAGCTGTCCACGCGTAGATAACTCAATGTTCTACAACTTCATGCTGATCACATTCCCAAAACTTGGCTGGAACATATAGAATTTGAGGAGAAAGGAGCAACATGTGTCATAGATTCTGGTTTTTCCTCTTTCCTTCAACTTTATTCCTTCTTTCATCATTTTAGCTTGATTTCATCACCTTTTCCTACATTTATACAAATATACGATTAGGTAGCACATGCATCAATTTATCCATCAAAATATACCAAATCGTAGACAATTAGGCGCAAAAGATGTGCTTATTTCTAGTCACATTAGGCATCGGTCCACGTGCAACACCTGTCATGTCCATCCAACAAAGACATGACAGCCCCCGCGAAGGGGGTCAGAACCCCAGTACGAGAAACAGGTAATATCACAAGGAACGACAAAATATCGTGTGATGTATCCCATGCATGAATGCAAATGCATATGATGGGTATCAAATCTCAAATATCAATATATCCGGAGTCCAAAGGAAGATAATCAATCAAATTGTCATGCTCCAGCAGGGCGTCGACACGGTCGTCGCTATGACATCTCTCTGAGTAGAGCCATCAGCGATCCATCATCCCTCGTATCTGGGCGATGTCGGCACACTCGTCGCTACGACATCACTCTGGTCACTCTCTCCATCAGCCATCGGAGCGTCCATCATCCCCAGACTTGCATCACAGATACCAACGGAAAACTATGGGTATCAACGAAAGAATCGGTAGGATCAACATGATATGTTCAATGTCCATGCATGCCAATGCATCATGCAATATCATAATCTCATGTGATGCATCATCAATAAATCATGCAGTTCAAGTATCACGTAATTCACATATTGCAGTTCAACATGTCCTATAGTCACATAATTAGCAAGAAATGACAAGTAAATCATACACCGGGAACATCACATGTCTTTGTTAGACATCGTGATAAGATCGATTTTCTACGTACCTCAGACCAGAACTAATTTTACCGAGTGCTCCTTAACAACCCCGGGATTATTAAACCTGGTCATGTATACTACAAAATTATCATTAAGTGTTTAAGTAGGCACAATATCTAACTCAAGTTTTAAGGATGATTCCTAATGTTTTCCTTCAAATTTCAGACTGACCTATCTTTTTACAACATTCATAATAAATTCATCTGACGTCCAAATGACTCGATTCTAATGCCAAAGTTCCATGTCTAGAACAAGAGGCTGGTATACCACCATAAGGAAACTACCCTTTATTTTTTTTATTCGGGTCGGATAAAAAAATAGCATCAAGAATGCCAAAGTGTTTCTAAGTTCAATTGTAAGTCTGGATTCTACCAGATTAAAATGGAGGAAGCAAGCAAAAGATTCACATATTTCTCCACACCACAAGGACACTACATCTGGAATGTTATGCCAATCGGATTGGCAAATGCTCATCTTTTCAAAGATTACTTGTAGGATCGAGCGCTTACCGCTTTACCAATAACTATAGTTAAGGGTAATGGCGCAACATCAATCTTTTCAACCATACACTGGCACAAGCGCCACATGTTCGACCGATCACAAAGCAGAGGCAATTGTTGAACCCCAACAATCCCTCCCCCAATAATTGCACTCTCTGCAACTCATGGGAATCGAACACGAGACCTTGGCTCTGATACCAATTGTTGGATCGAGCGCTTACCGCTTTACCAATAACTATAGTTAAGGGTAATGGCGCAACATCAATCTTTTCAACCATACACTGGCACAAGCGCCACGTGTTCGACCGATCACAAAGCAGAGGCAATTGTTGAACCCCAACATTACTTCAGCTTCATGTTCGTGTATATCTGGGTGTTGTTTGCTGGGATGTTCATCAATAACCTAGCAAACCACACGAAACTGTTCAGTCCACTACTCAAAAAGGATGTTAAGTTCGAGTGGAATGAAGATCACAGACAAGCTGTCAAACAGCTTAAAAAGGTTTGCAGTCAACTACCAAAGCTTGCAATTCCAAACGACGAGGATGAACTGGTATTATATATAGATGCCAGTGATCATTGGTGGGCTGCGGTACTTATGAAAGTCACACAAGATGGAGAAGTGTCATTCAGATATTGTAGTGGTCTATTTGACAGCAGCGAAGTTATCAGATGACACATCAACGAGAAGGAATTCTTTACAGTTCAAAAGGCTTTTCAAAAATGGCTATTTTTTTACTCGCAAAGAAATTTATCTTCAAAATAGATAATACTGGTGTTAGGTCTTTTCTAAAAAATAAAATTGAATCAAATCCATAAAAGACTAGACTTTTAATATGGCAAGTTGAATGCCAATATTATAATTATGATATTGTCATTGTGAAATCTGATAAAAATATTCTTGCAGATTTCTTAACACGAGATGGAGGGACACATTACTAGTGATACCCTCAAACGAGTTAGGAATCTCAGGGAAAGCCTGGAGATCCTAGAACGAGACTTTGGGACTCTTTGTCTCAATGCAGAGGTCGCAGAATGGCTTCAACGAGAAGATCATGAACTTGTTACTGATCACATACGAGCATGCTTTCGGGACCATGAACGATTGTTTGAAGTCTTGAAAGAGCCCATCCTCCAGGCCGCACCTTCAACGGTGCAGAAATGAGTGTTTAGAGAACGGGACTCATCTAACCCGGAGGCAAGGGATTCAAGTACCCCTGTCACGAGTGCTGCAGATGATGCATTCCTTGAGGATGTACAAGCTGTAGCGAATGTTGAGGGTCAGATGTTATCACAATCTGAACCTTCAAGTCAACTCAGCGCCTCTGGGGTAAAAGAGGGATAGATGAACCTTAGGCCAATGATTGGCAAATCTAGGGTTCAAACTAATGATGATTTAGTTTCTTCACCTATGCAGGATTACCAACATACTTGGGAGAAACTAATTATCTGACGAGGTATCAACCCAGACAAATCTATTGTTGATCTCCAGAAAATATCCGGGAATTTGGATGAAACCAGGCAGCCATCCAAACGAAGTTCAAGAATGGTATAATTTCGGAGCTCTGGCTTTGGTTTATACTGTTGCACCAGCATTCTCTGAAATTTCAAAGTTAGCAAAATGGATCAGAGAAGTTGTTCACGAGACATGGGCCAATAATCCATATTTGGCCAGAGTAGATATCTTGGATTTGTATTTTTTAGTGCTGCTCCAGAACCAGCGAAGAAGGGCTTCATTGAAGCTTTTCATTTTATCAAGCTCAGACGACCAGACGGAAAGGCCTTAAAAACATAAAAATGGCGCTACCAAAAGGTATACCAATTTTGGCTAGGACTATCACGGAAGATGAAGTTCCAACTAGGCGTGCATGGGGTATTTGGGTTTGTCTAACGGAAATGGACAAAGTCAAATACTCATTCAAGTTCTTTCAGAATTCAGCCAACGACACTTTCATGCTGAATTCCATGACAGGAACCTCCACAAGATTTGCCGAAAAACTCTTTAAAACAAAAAGAATGATTCTTTGGGAAAACAAAATTCCGACGGGAAAAGAAACCTACCGAAATTCTATAACATGGCACACATTCGCCGATGCATAGACCATAATTGCCAAGCATGCCAGAGCAGAAAGAACCAGAATTCGGGAAAGAATTCCGATCCAAACCTGACAGATCAGAGGCAGGAAGAGACAAAAGACCTACTGACAAGAGAGCCCATATTCCTAAAGTGTGGGGACCACAAAAACCAATAATGTAAAGATTCCCCGACAAAGGAAAAGGCGTGGACCATTAAAAGATAGTGCGCATATTGTTCAACGCACTCGGACAAAAACAATGGACCACTCACGAGAAAAGTTGGCACACTTAGACAAAAGATGACAAACCACGTGAAAGTTAAGGCGTACTCAACAATTATCAAGATTTGGAATCCGGAGTTCATATCCGGATTCATGCCTATATAAGGGCAATCATTCAGGAAGCTAAGGACATCAAAAATTCTCCCTAGTTTTCTGAGAAAAAAATTTTAGCCCCCAAGCTTCGTAATTCTTCAACTTTCATAGCTTGGTAATATTTTCTTTCTTTCTTTCTTTTGTAAATTTTGTAATATTGTTCTGTTTGGTTTTAGTTTATGTGTTCTTAAGTCAAGCCTCATCTTTATGAGAGGCTAAACAAGTCCGTCTCCTCCCAAAATGTGATGTTTTAATGTAATAGATATTTTCCAGAATAAAATAAAGGTTGTTGCCCACCTATCCCCCGGATTTCTTTAACTCTTTCTTATGTCTTGATTATACCTTACGCCCTAAGGTAGGAAACGAATTAGGGCTGTGATGTGCGTTTTCTGAAGGAGTCGGATAACTTGCTCACTAACCTTTTCTGAGGAGCTGAGGTTTGGTGGTGAGGAGTCATTCGTAAAACAGTCTGGTGACAGTAATTTTTCGACTGGTGGCGTTGCAACCCACTTCATCCGGTGCTGTTATGGTCAAAATGGTATATTTCAGTTTGTTAAAATTATATTGTAATATGAAAGCATGATGGGCCTGCTATTTATTTTTAACATGATCTTCAAATCGAGTTTTGAATTATAACATATGAACTGTGAATCTTTTGCACAATTATGCTCTTGGGTTCATCCCGAAATGACAGAAACTGAAGGATCTCATGTTAAACAGTATATAGAGGCATATTTGTTCTTTAAACAATTTTCTAGGGTGAATAATACAATTATTAAGAGTTGGTTGGACCGCGTGGACCACTTGGACCACATGGGGTCTTTATTGTTTTCAACCAAGAATGGACATAATTGAACTAAGGTTAATTAGCTGGACTATGATGAATTATGTTTCAGAAAACGATACCGACCCATGATTTTTCCAATTAAAATTAGGTTAAGCTAACGGACAACCTTCGGGCCTACCAACCAAAACTCATGACCAAAATGGGTTGGGCCCGTATAGGCCCACTTTCAGACGAGCTCAAAAATCTTACCTCGATCCATCTATTTGACCGGTCAGATTGGGCCACACCGACGTAGCTAACACATTTTGACACCTCGGTGAGGAGATATTGGCCTTTGTTGCTTTTCGAGTGAATGTGGTCTACTTATCACGACCATTTCTTTAGGGCTTAATGTTTAAATGAGACTTGGTTAATAGATGAATTTAGTTGAAGCAGCTGTAAGAATATACAGGGAGATATAAAGTCTTCAAATTTTGATATAATAATTGTGGAGGCTGACTCTAATATTCATGTTCTTTTGTGGGATTTTTTAGCCTTTTTCGTTGCAAACTTTGTATTACAAAATAGTTTACAAGAATAGTAGGATCATCACAATGAAGTTGATCAGTAAAATAATGATGTATTACAAAATAGTTTACCAGTATGTCCTATTATCATGAATTTGAGCAAATTTATAGTTTCACGGCACAGTGCAATGATATTTCAGATAATCGCGGATAAAAACACGAACGGGAACATATATATATATATATATATATATATATATATATATATATATATATATATATATTATAAAGTATAAACCCCTTATAATAACTATTTCGGTCCATCCTAAATAAACCAACATGAAATTACTTATATGTCCAAACAAATTACTTGGTTTTTTATTATTAAGGGGCAAAAAGATAAAGCAAAAAACATCACATCTCTTCCTCAATATACCAAAACTGCTTGATTTTTTTAAAGGAATCATTTCATCTGTTTTAAAAAAGTGTGATATGATGCGCAAAGTATTATACATATCCAATACAAAATATTTATTTATTACGTTACACACGCAACGCATGTGCGTCGTCCGCTAGTATATATAAAATGGGAACATGCTAGAGAAACTACTTGGCCTCTTGGTATGACCCTACAATTACCAAAATGTCCCCAAGTCTTTTATTCATCACAAATAATATGTCAACATGCAAAATGACTGAAATATCCCTGAGACTTTAATAATTCAATTTACCCTAATATATTATATTATTAAAATGTCTGTAATACCCTTAATAATTACAATATTATCATATCACATAATATTTGTAATATATATTTATATTGTAATTTTATACCATATAAATGTTTATGTTTAAAAAAAATTACATAAAATTATATGTACACGCATGGCGTGTCAAAATCGCTAGATGTTCACAACTTCGTGAGGTGTCATGTGACAACTCTGAGAAATTTGGAATGATTATTATAAGAATCATTGGTTGCATTATCATTTATGCTGGCTTGTGAGGTCTGGGTCGTTACAGCGACTTACTTCATTATCACTTATGAAGCAACTTCTTGCTTTCTTTTTTGATTATCTATAAATAAATAAAAAATTATAACCTAACTATTTTCCTAGCGTATTCAAACTTTTCAACTAATTTTGCTATACTAAATATTCGTCACATTTTAAATTTGAATCGGACTGTTATACAAATTCAGAATTGTCTCCAATTTGATTTGAGCCAAAAGTTAAAAACTTCACATTTGCATCATATATGCATCTGGAAAATTGAAACACTTCGAGAAGTTCACTTATTGACGTAAAAAGTACCAAGCAACGTGGATCCAGAAACAGAGTCATATAAGAACACCATGGGCAGATGCTCTCCCACAAGCATAATGACTAAAAAAAGAAAACATAACGTCCACAGAAAATTAAACACAATATTACTGCAAAAAAAATCATGTGAATAAGAAGGTTTAGACGACCTCGAGTCCTAAGATCTCGGACCGCTCCTAATGCTTGATGCGCATTAATAAGAATACTTAGTCGACCTCCTCGATCTTAGGACCTGGACCACTGCTGCCGGAGGGTGCAGGGCCATTATCATCATCCATGGGTACCTCTCCACCTGCACCTTGATACATCTTGGCAATGATAGGGTTGCATATGCTCTCCAGCTCCTTCATCTTGTCGTCAAACTCATCTGATTCGGCAAGTTGGTTGTTTTCCAGCCACTGAATGGCTGATTCGATTGCATCCTCAATTTTCTTCTTGTCAGCAGCAGGGAGCTTTGAGGCTATCTTCTCGTCCTTGATGGTGTTCCTCATGTTGTATGCATAGTTCTCCAGTGCATTCTTTGATTCTACCTTCTTTTTGTGTTCCTCATCTTCAGACTTGTACTTCTCAGCTTCATGGACCATCTTTTCAATTTCTTCCTTGGAAAGTCTACCCTTGTCATTGGTAATGGTAATCTTGTTCTTTTGACCAGTTGTTTTGTCCTCAGCAGATACATTCAAAATACCATTAGCATCAATGTCAAAGCACACGGTGATCTGTGGGACTCCTCTGGGTGCAGGGGGGATGCCAGAAAGCTCAAATTTTCCAAGCAAATTATTGTCCTTAGTTCTTGTTCTCTCTCCTTCAAAAACTTGAATCAGAACTCCAGGCTGGTTGTCTGAGTAGGTGGAGAACACCTGTTCCTTCTTGGTGGGGATGGTGGTGTTCCTTGGTATCAACACAGTCATGACACCTCCAGCAGTTTCCAGGCCAAGTGAGAGAGGGGTGACGTCAAGAAGCAGAAGATCCTGCACCTTTTCATTACCTTCACCACTCAAGATGGCAGCTTGAACAGCGGCACCATAGGCAACAGCCTCATCGGGGTTAATACTCTTGCAAAGTTCTTTGCCATTGAAGAAGTCTTGCAGCAACTGCTGGACCTTAGGGATCCTAGTCGACCCACCAACAAGGACAACATCATGGATAGTGCTCTTGTCCATCTTGGCATCCCTCAGACACTTTTCAACGGGTTCCATACATTTCCTGAACAGATCCATGTTGAGCTCCTCAAATCTGGCTCGAGTAATGGTTGAGTAAAAGTCAATACCCTCATAGAGAGAATCAATCTCAATTGTGGTTTGTGCGGTGGACGATAGAGTTCGTTTAGCTCTCTCGCAGGCTGTCCTTAATCTTCTCAATGCTCGTGGGCTACCACTGATGTCTTTCTTGTTCTTCCTCTTAAATTCCTGGACAAAGTGATTCACCATTCTGTTGTCAAAATCTTCACCTCCAAGGTGAGTGTCGCCGGCAGTGGCCTTCACCTCAAATATACCCTCCTCAATGGTAAGGAGGGAAACATCAAAAGTACCACCACCAAGATCAAAAATCAAGACATTCTTCTCGCCAACACTGGTAGCCTTCTTGTCAAGACCATAAGCAATAGCGGCAGCTGTGGGCTCATTGATGATACGCAACACATTGATACCAGCAATTACACCAGCATCTTTTGTTGCCTGACGCTGAGAGTCATTGAAGTATGCTGGGACAGTAACCACAGCGTTCTTAACAGTTGACCCGAGGTATGCCTCAGCAATTTCCCTCATCTTGATCAAAACCATGGAAGAGATCTCCTCAGCTGCAAACTGTTTATCTTCACCCTTATAGTTGACAACAATCATGGGCTTGTCGCCTGGCCCAGGAACAAGCTTGAAGGGCCACAACTTGATGTCACTTTGCACAGAGGCATCAGAGAATCTCCGGCCAATCAACCTCTTCGCATCTGACAAAGAAGAAGCACAATAGCATTTCTACATTAAAGATGAAACTCCATCTGACACATCTAAATCGAAAAAACTGTAACAATCAGACGCAACGCAAAGCAATAACCAAAAACAATACCATCTACACATGCATAAAAAAGAAGGCATTCTTCTTTTGATTGCAAGCGTATGGAAACAATATTAACATGGATGGTACACCTCATAAGAAAAGAGATTAAAACCGAGAAGACCCATAGAGTCTATTACAAAAAACTACAACCTGACGTAAGAAGGTAGGAGGACAATAAACAAATGAAAATGGTTGCCTAGGCTATTGTTTATATAAAAGTGCAAACTACATGTAATCTTTAACAAAAATAAAGTATTATTCATCCATTTATATCCTCAAAACCTCAAGATCATTAATTACCCGGGGTAGATCAGCACATTAAACAGACATGTGCTAGACTAAACCTAGAACAGTATGGATCTAATAAACTTTAGTTCTCCAATACCATAAACTACTTGAAGAACTTGACTCAAAATATAATCTAAAACAAATGCGGGAGGCCTAACTTATGCACTTGAAATCAACACTGGGAAGTAACCTCAAATAAACACAATAATCGGAAATCAACTATTCATTCTAATCATCTACATATATAATAATAATAGATAAAGAGGCAGCCGACCATAAAAGATTATTTGAAAATACAGATCCGAACATAGATCAAACCAATACAGCTCTCGTACGATAAGAGATTGAGCATATCCAACAAAGTAACACTAATATCAACAATCAACCAAATGAGAAATCAGATCTACTAAAATATCCAATGAAACATCGAACTCTCTCAAGAAAAAACACAGAAGAAAATTATCAGCCGTAAAAACAAGTGCAAATGAAAACATATCTTACCAAAAACAGTGTTAATCGGATTCATTGCAACCTGATTCTTGGCAGCATCACCGATTAGCCTCTCGGTGTCGGTGAAACCAACATAAGAAGGCGTCGTCCGGTTACCCTGATCGTTCGCGATGATTTCAACGCGATCGTGTTGCCAAACGCCGACGCATGAATACGTCGTTCCGAGATCGATTCCAATAGCCGGACCATCTCCCTTACCTGCCATTACAGCCTCTCGCTATTCTAGATCTGAATTCACCAAAAAAATCTGTTAAAAGTAAGAAAAAACTAGCTCAAAATCGCCGTTAGTAGAACTAGGGTTGCTGGAATGAACATCTTAGAGGAAGGTGAGAGTATTTATAGGAGATGCAAAGTCATTTTGCATTGATTTTTCGCGTTCCAGAATGTTCGAGAGCCAAATGAATCACTGGCAGCCGTTAGATGGTCCGAAAAAGTATTTAATGGTGGAAGATCCTTAGGGTTTTTTTTTTTTCTGAATAATCACATCTACATCCCTAGACTTTGGGCTAATTATAAAAACCACCCATCAACTTTGGAGAATTACAGAGACTTCCCCTCTAATGTAACGCCGTCAAAAGCAATTTAAAAAACTCACAAGATGACGTTTTTTCCCTCTTGTTTATGTAATATAAAATTATCATTATATTACAGATACGCATTTTATACCAAAAGTAATATAAAATTATCAAAACGTTATGTATACACTATATATAATATACTATACATTACAGTTACACATATAGTGTCGCATTATTTTTATTTATTCCAAAGAATTATTAAATATTTTTAAATAATAAACTATTTTTCATATTAATGATAATATTTTAAAACTACTTATATATAAAAATACGTTCAAAATTAACTCATTGCATTTTTCTCATAGTATCATTTTTTTTTTTTGGTAATTATGATGATAAAAAGATCTTATAATATCAAACACATCAACATCTTTAATATATTTAAAATTTAAAATAAGTTTATCCAAATATTTTAACATCTTTTTGTTAAAATAAGACTTCACAACTTATGAGCTGCTTACAATAACTTTATCCAAATATCTTTTAGACAACATATGTTTAGATGTTGAATCTATACCATATTATAATGTTTAAACCCCTTATAAAAACTAATTTGGTATGGCCATTTTTACATTCCAAAATTACCCTCCTTTTTCTTAAAATTACCACTATCTAATTACGCTCATGACCTTACCAATCTAAAATATTATTATCACACTTGCTATTTATGTACGAATCAACTTACATTATGACATTCATAATCATACAAATTACCATCATACCTATCATACAAATCCTAAAATATTATTAAACTCCAAAAAAATTAAATATAAAAATACTGTATAATCATTTTATAATTTAAACTAAAAAAAACTAAAACTAAAATAAAAAACGACGTTACAAATCAAAACAATTGACAAAAAAAAATATGTATATGCACGCAAGACGTGCAGAACGAGACTAGTTTAAATAATATGTTTTAGATCAAGATCTTTGATGACAATTGATGTTTTGATTTATTCGATTTAATGTAACTGGCTGAAAAACAAATTTGACCGTGTCATTTTTTACAAATATGGTTCGACTTTGACCGAACCCATAGTTGAACTCGTATTTGAGTAGTTTGTTTTCAAAGTTTAGATTTTTATCTCGTTTCTTAAATTATTAACCATATCTTATTTATTTTTTAAATCATTTATTGAAAGTACGATGATTATATATTATCAAGTGTTTACGGTATTTGTTGGCGAACCAATATTTATGCACGTCAATACATACCATAATATTTTGAATTTTCTATGGTATGTATTGATATTTTACAAGATTGAATAAAAATGATAAGAAAAATAAAAATTATTAGGACAATAAAAAATGTTTGAATAAGTAATAATTATATTTGAAATATACAATTCGAAATATAAAATAAAGATTTCATTATAGATTTCATTACGATCACGCCCCCTAAAAAATACTATAATTACAAAGCCTTTCCCTCTAAAAATTTAGATTAAAATAGATGTCAAAGTTGACCAGGGGCGATTTGGGGTTTTCATTAAAAATTATGGGAGGTTTCTGTAATGACCGTCTATTTTACTAACGACAGAACTTGTCTGTAATGTTTAACCTAACTTACTTAAGGGGGGTTTACGTAATTTTTAAAACTATATGGGATGACTCTATAATTATGTTGAAGTCGATGGGGTGTAGATGTAATTATCCTTTTTTTATTTGGTTTGGTAGTAGATATTATATTATTATAACTTAATAAAAATATTGTTATCACCACAATAAAAGATTGTTTTTCTTATTATATTATTGTCAATTATAGTTATAAAAACATACTTGGAACAAATTTTTTTTAATATATATTGAACTTCTTTTTCCTATAATATTAATATTGTTATTAGTAAATAGAAATTAACAAAAGTTGAAAAATAAAATATAAAATTTGCTTGAGAAATTACTCTAATTATTTTCTTATGTATAGAAATACCTCTTGTATTTAATATTTAAGATTGTTATTTAGATGCACTCTACTTACTCTGTGAATAAAATATACGATATAAAATTGAATGTATTTCCACAAACAAAAAAGTCAATAATAATAATAATAATAATATATGCATATACCACGTGACATGAGTCCCTTGTTTTTTTTTCAGTTGTGAATATATAAATCAATTTACTTTTTTAAAACGTATAATGCTTGTCCATGGTTATTTTTGGTTATTTATTGTCTGAAAAATATGAAATAAAATTAAGCACTTCACTCTTTTAAATATAAATATAACTTTTCATAAATAAAAAAATGTTTTCAAAATGGTGTTTTTTGGGCATACATCTCTTCAACCAAGCATTACATTTACACCCTTTCACCTAAGATGCAATTATTGTTGGGATATTCCATAAAACAACTCATTAGATGATTGATTTTGACATACAATATAATATGATTTTATTAAAGGCAATTCATTATTATATATTATTCCAGTATCTGTGTAATATGAATATATATATATATATATATATATATATTAATGTCCTTAGAATAATATTGTATATTCTTAAATATTGTCAATAGTCAAGTATTATCATAAATTAGGATAATGATAATGCATTGAGACTAGTATGTATTGATTGATGAATTGCTCATAGATATGAGATATTGAATCAACACATCGGTACATGTTAGAAAACTATGTACTCGACAGACCCACCATGAGAATGCTACATGGGTAGTTTTATGAATGTCATAAGCAATTCTCATAGTGATAATAATGTATGTAATCATTACGACTTGAGATCACCAGAGATCCCAACATAAGGAGTTGTGTATCTTGATATTGTCAAATGTTACCTGTAACAGGGTAAACTATAAAGATAATCATTGGATACACCACGAATTGATGTTGAGTGATCAAGATAGGATTTGTCCCTCCTGTATAATAGGAGAAGTGTTTGGGCCCTTGATCAAGTGAGACTAAAATGCATGGACATGCTCGAATGAGATGATATGTGATATCGAGCTTAATCGTTTATTCTAGTGTACTTGGGGATCAAGAAATAAAAGATTGAACTATACGAGTATGACTATTCCATGACTCGTGTTTAATCTAAACACATAGGATAAATGGATTAAGTTACATGGTTAATATTATCATAGGCCATAGGTTATGTCGAGTCAATGACATTCTTGTAACTTGGGTAGTCTGGATGTGTTGCTAGATACCGCTCATTGCTTGTGACATAAAATTAGATTTTATGTCACTGTCAACATTACAAGATCCTAAAGGGTCGCACAAAAGATTAAATCGATAAAGAGAGACATAATTGATTGGATGAACTAAGTTGATTAGGAAGAGTCATAATCATATAATAATAATATGTTATATTATTATGGGCCGATTATATATATATAAAGATATATATTTGAATATGCAATACACGGATAAATGATTATTGGGCTTAAAGGGTTCTCGGAAAACCCTATATTATCAGCCGCCTATTATTTATCTATATATACAGACATGCATATTAGGTTAGAATTGATCGTTAATTCTGAATTACCAAAAGCTTAACCTAAAGCCCGTTCGAATAGTTCGTAGTGGCAGTCGTCACTTTTGTTCTTGGTGGCTCGTCCCTTTCCGGTTGAATATCAAGTCTAGTAACTTGTTCTTCAACATCCCTTCAACGATTTGATCGTGTGGATATCGTAGAGGCAAAGTTGCAAAAGCTTTGCTCGTGACTCGTGGACGTGTTGCTTCGAGGATTTTGCATCGAACACGCTTCAAAGGTATAACTCTCGACACCTGATATGATAAACTTCGTATAGGTCCTCGGTGGGAATCCGAAATTTTATTCCGTTGCACTACTATTTGATAGTAGGATTCCTTACAGTGGTATCAGAGCCAGGTTCAAAGCTCATATCGGGGTTTTGTGATAAATTGTTTTATCATGTTTGATTTATTGTAATCATGCTAGTTCGAAACTGTAAGTACATATATGATATGTTATAATCAAACATATGAGATATGTATTTGGAAATCATAAAATATATGTGATATATTAACTTGTATTTATGTATAAGATACATACGTATGCGCATGACTGAGCCTAGCAAGGCTAGCGACCGTAGCTCGATAGTCGGGCGAACGTAGCAAGCAAGGCAGGTGACCGTAGATCGAAAGTCGGGTGGATGGAGATCGCAAGGCGGCGCATGGGCGGGCGACCGACCATGGCTGCGCGGCGTCCGACTCGAGGGTGCAATTTTTTTTTCTTTTCCAAATTTATTACAGTTTATGAACATAGAATTAAATTTTAAAATGTTTAGAATTTAATTCATTAATTTTTATGTCCTAGCATGTTTTATGTGTTGCTTGAGCATGGTGCATGGTTATAGCCATATGACATATTAGATAGGAATTTTGTGAATGATTGTAATTTTAAATACGGCCTGCGTGTCGTGCTTTCTCTATATTTTCTGAATGTATTCCCTCCCCTATGCTCCCCCTCGAATGTAACTCGAGGACTTCTCTATATCATGTAATTGTTATATAGTATAGTTAAAGTTTGTTGATGGATATCAATGCCGTTGGACTATGGTGCCGAGACGAGAAGGCCATTCACAAAAGGACCAAAGAGGTGATTGGAGAAGTTACCCATAGGTTGAACTTTTTGATTTTCTCATTAGCTTGAGAAAATCAGTAGTTGGGGCTATAACCATGTCACGTTTATTTTATGTTGATGTATTTGATGCATGTTTATCATTTTATATTTAATATTGATGATTGATATACATATATGTAGATATGTATATATGTATATGTACCAGACATATTTTCATTATCAATATTAATAAAATCATGAGATCTTTAAATCCCTCTAATAATATTAAGTCGATCAAGATGCCTTCCAATTAAAAGTACTCGTCAAGACTTCGATTGAACATGTGTGGATTTGCCAAAGCAAAGTACCGTGACAATCTTAGTAAGACGCGATAGGATAAAAGTGATATCCGTGTTACTTTAACTTGGGTTCGACTTAACTAGCGTTATCTCAATAGGATTGGGAACCTAGAGGCATGGGGTTGGGTAATAAAGTCATTAGATGAATTAGAACAAAATGTTGTTCGCCAACCATCCAAGAGTTACATGTGATGTAATTGACAAAGCATTGTCTACCTAAATAACCGAGTCTTGGGTGATTAGCCAAAGCTAACTCAAGGTTAGGTGAAATATGGATCTTGACCCACTAATAGTTTTTGAGTGTTGATTTTTAACAAAATAGTGGGAGTATCATTTAATATAAGACCTTATAAATGATTAAAATCATAAAATTATGTTGCATATTTATATTGTAGATATGCATGGCATCAAACAACATTACTAGTACACTTTCATTGCGATCGGTCCTTGAGAAGGATAAATTCAATGGGACAAATTTTCTAGACTGGTATAGGAATCTGAGGATTGTCCTCAAACAAGAGAAAAGGCAATGTGTCCTAGAGGCTCCTTTCCCGTTACGGCCGCTAGGGCTGATAAGGATGCTTACAAGAAGCATCAAAATGACGCACTTGATGTTGGTTATTTAATGCTTGCAACCATGAACTCTGAGCTTCAGAAGCAACATGAGGAAATAGATGCGTTCAATATGATTGAATATCTGAAACAACTTTACCAACAACAAGCTAGACAAGAGAGGTATGACGTCTTAAAGCGTTATTTCAGTGCAGAATGGTAGAAGGAAGCCTTGTTGGAACTCATGTACTCAAAATGATTTGATACATAGAGAATCTTGAGAAACTGGGTTTTCTGTTGAACCAAGAGTTGGCCACTGACGTGATCTTGCAATTGTTGCCTGATAGATATAGTCAATTTGTTCTGAATTACAATGATTGAAATTGAGAAGACTCTACCACAGTTGCTTGGTATGTTGAGAACTTACGAAGCAAAGGCAAAGAAGTCTAAGCCCACAAATGTTCTTATTGTGAATAAGAGCAAGGGAAAGGCTAAAGCAAAGGGCTTTAAAAGGAACAAGAAAGTCTCTGTCAAACATAAGCCTCATGCTACTGCACTTAAGCCTAAGGGAGGAGTGGCTAAGGAAGGAAATTGCTTCCATTGCGGTGAGACCGGACATTGGAAGAGAAACTGCAAGTTATACCTGGAAGATCTTAAGAAGACGAAGGGAAGTGTGACTTCTACTTCAGGTATTTTTGTTATAAGTTAATCTATCTACTTCTTCATCATGGGTATTAGATACTGGATGTGGTTCTCACATTTGTGTTAATGTGCAGGATCTCAAAAGGAGTAGAGTATTGGCTAAAGGCTAAGTTGACCTCCGAGTGGGGAATGGAGCAAGAGTTGATGCATTAGCTATAGGAGACTATTCATTAACTTTGCCTTCTGGTTTAATTTTAGATTTACAAGACTGTTATTTTGTGCCGTCGATTACTAGAAACATAATTTCAATTTCTTGTTTGGACAAGATTGTTTTTCATTTATTATAAAGGACAAATGTTGCTCCATTTATTTCAATGAGATGTTTTATGCTAGTGCACAATTGATTAATGGTCTTTATGTTCTAAATATTGATATGCATGTCTATAACATAAATACTAAGAGGATTAAGAATAATGATTATAATCCAACTTATCGCTGGCATTGTCGCTTGGGCCATATAAACTAGAATCGCATATCAAAACTTCATAATGATGGAGCTTTAGATTCATTTGATTTTGAATCATATGAAACATGTGAATCTTGTTTAATGGGCAAGATGACTAAAGCCCCTTTCAAGTGACATGTTGAAAGGGCAAGTGATTTATTGAGTCTCATACATATGATGTATGTGGCCCAATAAGCACACAAGCTAGAGGTGGTTTTCAATACTTCGTGACATTTACTGATGACTTCAGTAGATTTGGGTATGTGTACCTAATTAAACATAAATATGAAACCTTTGAAAAAGTTCAAGGATTTCAAGAATGAAGTACAAAACCAGCTTGGCAAAAGTATCAAAATCCTTCGATCAGATCGAGGAGGTGAATACTTAAGCCAATAGTTTCATGACTATCTAAAGGAGTGTGGGATAGTCCCACAACTCACACCTCCATATACTCCACAATTGAATGGCGTATCTGAAAGGAGGAATCAAACATTGTTGGACATGGTTCGGTCTCTAATGAGTCATGCAGATCTTCCGATTTCATTTTGTGGACATGCTTTAGAAACATCAATATTTATATTGAACCGTGTTCCATCTAAATCAGTTGAAAAGACACCATATGAGATATGACTAGGAAACATCCCAGTATGTCTTTTATTAGGGGTGAGCATTCGGTTAATTCGGTTACCAACTGAACCGAATTAATCGAAACATAAAAAACCGATTTTTTTTACAAAACAGAACCGACCGAACTTTTTTACGAAACCGAACAAACCGAACCGATAAAATATTGGTTAATTCGGTCGGTAACTGATATTTTTGAAAAATGTAAAAAATAAATTAAAAATAATAAAAAATAAATAAATAAATGATTTAAAAAATATAAAAAATAATAAAATAATAAAAATATGTTAGATAGGTTAAATCGGTTAACCGATATTTTTAAAATCAAAATCGATAACCGAACCAATTTAACCGATATTTTAAAAAATTAAAACCGAAATTTTGAATTGACTGAACCAAATTCCGAATTTATTCGGTTCGGTCGGTTAATTCGGTTAAACCGAAGTTTTGATCACCCATATCTTTTATGAAGATTTGGGGTTGTGAGGCTTACGTGAGACGTCACGCCTCCAATAAACTTGGACCCAAATCAGATAAGTGTTTATTTGTGGGGTATCATAAGGAAACAAAATGATACTACTTCTATTATCCCACCGAGAACAAAGTGGTTGTTGCTCGGACAGGTGTCTTTCCTGAAAGATAATTTATTTCTAGAAGAACCAGCGGGAGACAAATAGAACTTAATACTGAGATGGAAACAGAGCAGACACCACAAGTTGTTGTGGATGAAATGCCTACTCAAGAGACACAAGCCCAGCGTAGGTCTGTAAGTGTACACCGGGAGCCACAGAGATATGGATTTCTTGTGACTCAACAAGGTGACTTACTACTCATTGATGAGGACGAGCCGTCATCCTATCAAGAGGCTATAATGGGCCCTGATTCTGAGAAATGGCTAGAGGCCATGAAATCTGAGATGGAATCCATGTATGTAAACCAAGTATAAACTTTGGTTGACCCACCTGAAGGGGTAAGACCCATAGGGTGCAAATGGATTTTCAAGAAAAAGACAGACATGGATGGTAATGTACAAATCTTTAAATGACGATTGGTTGCTAAAGGTTTCAAACAAATTCATGGTATTGACTATGATGAAACTTTTTCGACAGTTGCCATGGTTAAATCCATTCGGATCGTACTTGTTATAGCTGCATTTCATGATTATGAAATCTGGCAGATGGATGTCTATTCAGCTTTCCTTAATGAAAATTTACTTGAGGATGTGTACATGACACAACCCGATGGTTTTGTCGATCAAAAGGATGCTGAAAAGATATGCAAGCTACATCGATCCATTTATGGATTGAAGCAAGCTTCTCAGAGTTGAAATCTTCGTTTTGATGATGCAATCAAAGAGTTTGGTTTCATCAAGAACGTAGATGAACCTTGTGTCTACAAGAAGGTCAGTGGGAGCATAATTATCTTCCTAGTGTTGTATGTAAATGACATACTTCTCATTAGAAATGATATTCCTGCCTTGCAATCTGTAAAGATTTGGCTAGGGAATTGCTTTTCTATGAAAGACTTGGGTGAACCACCTACGTGTTAGGTATCAAGATCTATAGAGATAGATCAAGAAGATTACTTGGCCTAAGTCAAAGTACATATATAGATAAAGTGCTAAAACGGTTTAGCATGCAAGAATCAAAGAAAGGATTCGTGCCTATGACACATGAGATACATCTCTCGAAGGATCAGTGTCCTTCAACACATGATGAGAGACAACGCATGAGTAAGATTCCATATACATCAGCTATTGGATCCATCATGTATGCCATGATATGTACTCGTCCCGATGTCTTGTAAGCTTTGAGCATGACGAGCAGATATCAAGTTGATCTAGGTGAATGTCACTGGATCGCTGTCAAGAATATCCTGAAGTACTTGAGAAGAACTAAGGATACATTCTTGATTTATGGAGGTGAAGAAGAGCGCAATGTAATAGGTTACACTGATGCAAGTTTCCAAACCGACAAGGATGATTTCCGATCGCAATCAGGATATGTGTTTTGCATAAATGGAGGTGTTGTGAGCTGGAAGAGTTCAAAACAAGAGACAGTAGCCGATTCTACAACTGAAGCTGAGTATATTGCTGCCTCGGATGCAGCAAAGGAAGCCGTTTGGATCAAGAAGTTCATTTCTGAGCTTGGAGTTATGCCTATCATACTAGATCCGATTGAACTCTATTGTGACAACAATGGATCCATCTCATTGGCTAAGGAACCCAGATCTCACCAGCGATCCAAACACATACTTCGGGGCTTTCATTTCATTCGAGAAATCTTTGAAAGATGAGATGTGAAAATATGCAAAGTACCAACTGATGATAATGTATCTGACCCACTGACGAAACCTCTGTCACAGCAGAAGCATGATCGTCATACTAGATCTTTAGGCATTAAGTACATGTTTGATTGGTCTTAGTGCAAGTGGGAGATTTGTTGGGATATGCCATAAGACAACTCATTAGATGATTGATTTTGGCCTACACTGTAATATGATTTTATTAAAGGCAATTCATTATTATATATTATTCATGTATCTGTGTAATATGAATATATATATATATATATATATATATATATTAATGTCCTTAGAATAATATTTTATTATCCTTAAAGATTGTCCATAGTCAAGTATTATCATGAATTAGGATAATGATAATGCATTGAGACTAGTATGTATTGATTGATGAATTATTCATAGATATGAGATATCGAATCAACACATGGGTAAATGTTAGAGAACTATGTACTGGACAGACCCACCATGAGAATGCTACATGGATAGTTATATGAATATCATAAGCAATTCTCATAGTGATAATAATGTATGTAATCCTTACGACTTGAGATCACCAGAGATCCCAACATAAAGAGTTGTGTATCTTGATATTGTCAAACGTTACCTGTAACAGGGTAAACTATAAAGACAATCATTGGATACACCACGAATTGATGTTTGAGTGATCAATATAGGATTTATCCCTCCTATATAACAGGAGAAGTGTTAGGGCCCTTGATCAAGTGAGACTAAAATGCATGGTCATGCTCGAATGAATCGATATGTGATATCGAGCTTATTCGTTTATTCTAGTCTACTTGGGGATCAAGAAATAAAAGATTGAACTATATGAGTATGACTATTCCATGACTCGTGTTTAATCTAAACACATAGGATAAATGGATTAAGTTACATGGTTAATATTATCACAGGCCACAGGTTATGTCGAGTCAATGACATTCTTGTAACTTGGGTAGCCTTGATGTGTTGCTAGATACCGCTCATTGCTTGTGACATAAAATTAGATTTTATGTCACTGCCAACTACAAGATCCTAACGGGTCGCACAAAAATTTAAATCGATAAAGGGAGACATAATTCATTGGATGACTTAAGTTGATTAGAAAGAGTCCTAATCATATAATAATAATATGTTATATTATTATGGGCCGATTATGTATATATATATATATATATATATATATATATATATATATATATATATATATATAAAGATATATATTTGAATATGCAATACACAGATAAATGATTATTGGGCTTAAAGGGTTTTTGAAAAACCTTATATTATCAGCCGCCTATTATTTATCTATATGTATAGACATGCATATTAGGTTAGAATTAACCGTTAATTCTGAATTACCAAAATCTTAACCTAAAGCCCATTTGAATAGTTTGTAGTGGCAACCGTCACTTTTGTTCTTGGTGGCTCGTCCCTTTCCGGTTGAATATCAAGTCTAGCAACTTGTTCTTCAACATCCCTTCATCGATTTGATCGTGTGGATACTGTAGAGGCAAAGTTGCAAAAGCTTTGCTCGTGACTCATGGACGTGTTGCCTCGAGGATTCTGCATCAAACACGCTTCAAATGTATAACTCTCGACACCCGATATAATAAACTTCGTATAGGTCCTCGGTGGAAATCCGAAATTTTATTCCGCTGCACTACTATTTGATAGTCGGATTCCTTACAATTATTTCATGAAGAAATGCTTCCAAATAGTGCATCTTGGTGATATCCATTGGACTACTATATAAACAACTTCTCCCTTGAGTTCTAAAGACACAATTTTTCAGATTTGCAAGCAAAACTTGAGAGCAAAACCTGAATCATTTGCATGTCTTCTTTTCTTTTTCAAGGTTGGGGGCTTTTAAACCTTTGTGGTTTATATGATTCATGATTCTATGTGTTATTATCACAAATCATAGTCGTTGTTTCTTGGGAAACGAATTGTCATTGAAACTGTAAGCACCTTAGCAGGATAATATCGTTTTAAGTACAGAGTGTAGTAATGGGTTTATCGTTGATGGGGTTGTCGTACCGTGGAAATCCTCCAAGCAAAATAGAGACATAGCGATGGACAAAGCCGGAGAAGAGGCCGAATGACTTCGAAGTTTCTGAGAAAATTCCTTGTTAAGAAAGAACTTGTTCTTGCAATATATATATATATATATATATATATATATTGTGATAGCTATTATATTATAGAAATGATAAAAGTGGTATGTAAAATAGTATGTCTCGACTTCTATGTCGTAGACATAATACCATATGGCAAGTGATCTCTAATGACGTAATAATTCGGGGATAAGTTTACGAAAAGGTTAACCAAGAGATCACGTAAGTTGTCTATCGAGGGGAATGAGATTAAAATGCAAAAATTAAATCAGTAGATTAGAGATCTCAAGATCTAGGCTCAAAAATTACAACCAAATTACGAGATTGGAGAAGAACATTGTAGATGTGTCCAACCCATTCATATGATAAAATGTGTTGCCCTAAAAAAGTGGTTAGAGGATAGGTATATACATTTAATGATTCCTAAGATATAAATAAATATGATAGAGCATATTGTGATACTCTTTTAAGAGATCACATACTTGAGTGCTAGTGTGGTCGCTTCAAAGTTGATAAGCACTTATGAAACCAAACGTTGTGTTAGTTCCGGACCTTATCGATGAGATTTTAAAGATGACAAAACATATCAGACCGGATCGAGTGAAATCAGACTGACCAGATCGATCGCCCAAAACAGATCAAGCTGATAAGATGACAAAGCATATCAGACCGGATCGATGGATTTCAGACTGACTAAATCGATGCTTCAGATCGATCTCAATCTTTATCAGATCAGAGCAGTCAAGGATACATAAAGAATGGCTCCTCAGTCCGAATCATTAACGGCTATTTATTGTAGCATTTAATGTCGTAATTAATGCTACAAAGGACCAAAGACTGAAGATTGCCATAAAAGGTAAGAAGACAAAGAAGAGCCTACCTGACAGTCGCCGAAAGTATGAACCAGAACGGCAAGTATCCTGAAGAAGAAGACTGTAGCTTACTCAGAGTTTAAGCAGAGTCAAAGTTGCACATTAAGGGAAATAATGTCGTTGGTACTTACAACTATAAAAGGATGCAACAAAAGGAATATACAAGACTCTCGCTGATCAATTGAAAAACGCACAAGAAAGCAAAACAGCACAAGCTTACAAGCTCAGAAGCTCTCGAGCTGAAATTATTCTTAAGCACGATTACTTTGTAACATTTGATCATTTAGGATCACTGTGCGCATCTTGTGTATTCTGTGTTGAAAAATAGAAGTGAGAAACATATTGTAATTGTCAGACAGAGTGTGTCTGGGCAGATCGAGTGACTAGGAGTTTCAGACTGGTAGTGAGGTAAATCCAGCCTGAATCGGGTTTGTACAACAGGATTGTATAAATCAAAGTCTTCTAGTATAAACCTTCCTTAATTGGAAGAAGGGGAGACGTAGAAGGATTACACCACCTTCGAACTTCCAGAAACATATTCTGTGTTCTTATATTTCTGCACTCATTCTTTCATTCAAGCCATCGAGCCGCTCTTACAAATATAAACAGACCGTTCCGCACTTATACATTCAGTGGTCTGTTCTATAAAAGAGTTGATTAAGAAACAGATTTCTTTCACTAATCCGAAAGAAATCACAAGGGATTAATTTTTACAAGGAGTGTTCATTCACCCCCCCTCTAAACACTACGGACCGATCCTAACAAGTGGTATCAGAGCAGGTCATCTTAATCAGCACAAATACACTTGAGCTGATGGCATCATTCAACAAAATTCATATGTTCTCAAAAGAAGACTATGATGACTGGAGAATCAGAATGCAAGCTCATCTGGCAGCTCAGGATGACGATATGTGGTTCGTCATCACTGATGGACCAATGAAGATTCTGAAAGTCAATACAGCAGTCGCCATTACTGGTGGTGAACCACAAATGGTAGAAAATGACAGATCCCTCTGGACGAATGAGGAAAGAAAGAAAGCAAATCTCGATAATGTTGCCAAAGACATCTTGTTCAAGACATTAGACAAGAACATGTTCAGCAAAATTAAAATGTGCTCTACTGCCAAAGAAATCTGGGAAAAGATAGCACAGCTATGTGAGGGCAACGACCAGACCAAAGAAAACAAGTTAACTGTTGCTCTTCAAAGATTTGAGAGCATAAAGATGAAGAGTGGAGAAACTCTAAATGAGTTTGATGAAAGAGTCACTGGCATCATAAATGAACTGAATGGTCTGGGGAAGGAATATTCTAACAGAGAGATCGCTCTGAAAGTTATGAGAGCTCTGCCAAAGGAATGGGATGTTAAGACCATTGCCATGAGGGAATCAAAAGATCTTAACAAGGTTGAACTTCATGATCTGTTTGCAGATCTTAAGGCCTATGAGTTTGAACTGATAAGCAGAGGTGAAGCAGAGACATTCATCTCTCAACCAATCAAGGCCCTGGCAGCCATTCCAGACCAGACCGCCTCAACATCAGACCGATCCGTTGAACAGATAAGTAATGATGCTATGTCATTATTTATCAAGAAATTCGGTAAATTCATGTCTAAAAATAAGAGGAACTTTAAACCCTCTCATCATTATAAGCCAAGAAAGGACGATGCTTTAATGATCAGGCTTGCTACAATTGTGGTAAGACCGGGCATTTCATTGCAGATTGCACCAGACCGAAGAAAGAAGAATGGAAGGAGAAGCATCGCGATGACAGGAAAAAGAAGCACTACAAAGAACGCAAAAATCATGGAAAGTCCCAAAAGGTCCTAGTAGCTGAAGAAGGAAACAACAAATGGGCTCAGACTGACTCCGATTCAGACAGCTCCGAATATTCTTCCAGCGAAAGAGAAGAAGATATTCAATGTCTAATGGCAAATGAAGAGATGAGTCAGACAGACGAGGTATTTGACTTTGACTCAAATGAATTTACACGTGAAGAGCTCATGTCCGCACTGCAAGACATGGCTAATGATTATAGGATCTTAGCTGAATCATTTGAGAAGAATAAAGCTAAAATCAGTGATCAAATGGATGAGCACAACAAACCAAGCTGCTCTGAGCAGGGTGAGTGCAACAATCTCCAGATCGAGCTGAATAAGCTGAAAATCTCCTACGATCAGCTCCATGAAGAAAATAAGAGAATTAGCACACAAAATGCTAAGCTTTCTCATATATTCAAGACATGGACAAAATCCAGAACATCTTTGGAAGAATTACAAGAGGTACAAAGAAACGTTGGTGATTTCACCGGCATAGGCTTTGACACCAAAGAATCCACCAAAGATGAATCTGAACTGTTACTGGTAAAGAACAAAATCAAACAAATGACATTTGTTAAATCAAGCACAGTATATGAGACTGAAGCACCTACGATTCAAACGGGAGTCTCTTTCGTGAATGAATTGGATATGTCAACCAAGCCAAAGAAAAGGCACCAGCAAGCTTTGCGTCTTTCAGACCAAATCTAAGGATGCAAGATCGAAGGCAAGGAAGACAATACAATTACTATAATTCAAAACCGATTCAACGAAGATATAGACTACCTTATGAGAATCAAAGGCTTCCACAGCGCACACATTATCACACACAACATCGAAATAGACCAGCACACAGCACACCTTACACACACAAGCCATTGAAGCTGATACAGGTGTGGGTTCCCAAAGGGCTAATCCGTTCTGGACCCAAATAGGATTGGGTACCAACAATAATTATATTTGATGACAGGTACCGAAGAAACTCGCATCAGACTGGTATTTGGACAGTGGGTGTTCTCGTCACATGACTGGAAACATCGAGCTGCTGTCTGAAGTCACAGAATGTACTGGACCCAAGATCATCTTCGGAGATAACTCAAAGGGTAAGACCGTGGGCAAGGGTAAGATTGTCCATGGTAACATTATTATCAATGATGTGCTGTTAGTTGAAAATCTGTGCTATAATCTGATTAGTATAAGCCAACTCTGTGATAATGGTTATGCCATAGAATTTCACAAACACACTTGCACTGTTAAATCATCAGACGGTATAACCATGCTTGTAGGAATCAGGAATGGAAATACATATAAGATTAACTGGAATCATGTTCAACCTGATAATCCTACTTGCTTCATCGCTAACAATGATAATAAACACTGGCTATGGCATAAACGCTTGAATCATATCAATTTTAAGACTATCTCTAGCCTGTGTAAACATGATTTAGTTATCGGTCTGCCCAAGATCGATTTTGCTAAGGATAAGATCTCCGAAGCTTGCCAAATGGGCAAACAGATCAGATCATCCTTCAAAAACAAGAATGCCAAATCCTCCTCCCGTTGTTTAGAACTACTGCATATGGACTTGTTTGGTCCTATACCAATAACAAGTTTAGGGGGAATGCGGTATACTCTTGTTGTTATTGATGATTACTCACGCTTTACATGGACTATATTTTTGAGCAGTAAAGATCAGACCGGTCCGAAGTTGATCAAGCTGCTGAAATGCACTCAGAATGAGAAATCATCCAGCATAGACAGGATTCTCAGTGACAAAGGCACTGAATTTTCAAATCAGAATCTTGAATCCTTTCTAGAAGATCATGGAATCAAGCATGAGTTTTCAGCCGCTCGAACTCCTCAACAGAATGGAGTTGCAGAACGAAGAAACAGAACGCTCAAGGAAGCAGCAAGAACAATGCTTGCTAGTTCTGGTATTTCGCAAAAGTTCTGGGCAGAAGCTGTAAACACTGCTTGCTACACTCAAAATCGGTCTATGATCAACAAGAAACTGAATCTCACTCTATATGAAATATGGACTGGTAATAGACCATCTATTTCTCACTTTCATGTTTTTGGCTGCAAATGCTTCGTTCATAACAATGGTAAGAATCATCTTACAGCATTTGAAGCTAAGTCAGATAATGGAATATTCTTGGGATATTCATCAACTAGTAAAGCTTATAGAATTTTCAATAATCGTACCTTAACTGTAGAAGAATCTGTTCATGTAGTTTTTGATGAATCTTTATGTGTTGAGGGCAACAAAGAATCAATTCAAAATCAGATGGAAAATATCAATCTCGAAGCTAACAGTGATGATGAGATTGTAGCTAACAGGTCAAGAGACAATCCACCAGAACCAGAAGTACCAGACAGACCGGATCAAGGCATTGAAGCTTCTTCAGATCGAGCTGATCCGGATGTTCCTAACTCAAATGTTAAAGCAGATGCTGATCATGCTGCTACTACTCATCCGACCGGACCAGACAATCCAGAGTCAAGCTATCGATGGACTAAGAAGCATCCACCTAATCTAGTGATTGGTAGTCCCTCTGCACCGATCAGAACCAGAGGACAGATGATGGATGAATTCACACATGCTGCTTTCATCTCAACTCTGGAACCTAAGAAGATCGATGAAGCGTTGACTGATTTCAACTGGATTAAGGCCATGCAAGAAGAGCTAAATCAATTCGAACAAAATCAAGTTTGGAGTCTAACCCCAGACCAAGCGATCTGCCTGTTATTGGAACCAGATGGGTCTTCAGAAATAAGCTGGACGCAGATGGAACTGTGGTTAGAAACAAAGCCAGACTGGTGGCACAAGGATTCAGACAAGAAGAAGGAATCGACTTCGATGAATCATTTGCACCAGTCGCCACACTTGAAGCTATCCGAATCTTTCTTGCATATGCTGCCTTTAAAGACATCAAAGTATATCAGATGGACGTCAAGAGCGCTTTTCTTAATGGAAAGCTTCAGGAAGAAGTCTATTGAGCAACCACCTGGATTTCAGAACCATTTGTATCCCAATCATGTGTATCTACTCAATAAATCAGTGTATGGTCTGAAACAAGCTCCAAGAGCCTGGTATGACACTCTATCTCAATTTCTGTTGAACCATGATTTTCAGATCAGCTCTGTAGATAAAACTCTCTTTAAATTTATTAAGGGAGAACATACCCTATTAGTTCAGATTTATGTTGATGACATAATCTTTGGGTCAACTAACCCCAAATTGTGCGAGAAATTTTCTAAGTTAATGCAGGGACAGTTTGAGATGAGCATGATGGGAGAACTTTCATTCTTTTTGGGTCTCCAAGTAAAACAGCTCAACAATGGTATTTTCATCAACCAGACCAAGTATACCAAAGAGCTCCTCAAGAGATTTGGAATGGAAACATGCTCAACTGCATCAACTCCAATGAGTCCAACAATCAAGTTAGACAAAGACGAAGGGGGAACGGCAGTTGAAGTAACCATGTATAGAGGACTAATCGGATCGCTATTGCATCTTACAGCGAGCCGGCCTGATATTATCTTCTCAGTCTGTATGTGCGCCAGATTTCAGTCAGAACCAAAGCAATCACATTTTATTGCTGCCAAGCGTATTCTAAAATACTTAAAAGGATCTCAGAACGTTGGTCTTTGGAACTCCAAAGATTCAAACTTCAGCTTGATCGGATATTCAGACGCAGACTACGCTGGGTGTAAGATTGATCGTAAAAGCACCAGTGGAACATGTCAATTTCTAGGTGAAAGATTGATCTCTTGGTTCAGTAAAAAGCAGACATTGATTGCCACATCTACAGCTGAAACAGAGTATCTAGCCGCTGGAAGCTGTTGCGCTCAAATGCTCTGGATTCAACACCAGCTCAAAGACTATGGCATCCAAGCTGTTGACTCTCCGATATTTTACGACAACACAAGTGCAATCGCTATAACATATAATCCAGTTCTGCACTCTCGAACAAAGCATATTGATATAAGACATCATTTTATTCGAGATCATGTTGGCAAAAAGGAGATTCGGATCGAGCATATCTCAACAGAGCAGCAAGCAGCAGACATCTTCACCAAACCACTCCCTGAGGCTAAGTTTAATTATTTCCGTCAAATTCTTGGTTTAATTGACTTATCTTAATAGTTTAGATGTTTTCTTACTTTCGCTCTTAAAGATTTTTGTTGCCACAGATCGATAATACAATGTTCAGAAAGACACAGACCGGTCCGAACTTTCAGACCGATCCATGTCAATCTGATGTTATCCTATGATCTGTCTGTTCAATAAATTTTTTATAACAAAAACAGCCCGGACTGATCGCATTTTAACCGCCTTATCTATCTGTTATCCTGACCGTTTAATTTGAATTTCTTTTTATCAGTCATCAAGATAAAGACACGTGTCTTCTCTCTCCTATTTAGCGGGCTGAACATTTCATCTTCTTTCACTTTTTACAATTTACCGCTGTCTGCTTTCTTATTCTCTCACTCTCCTAAATTTTCGCACTCTTTTACCTTCATTCCAATGGCTACCATTACTCACAACTCTCTCTCTCCGTTGAGTTTAATGACATTTACAGGGCAGAAGATGCAGAGATGGTGTCCATCTTCCGAGCTTTGGAATCATCTGGCTTGAGACTTTCTGGAGTGCGGCACAGTTGTTTATGAATCTGAAATCCGCGAACTATTCGCCAATGCCGTCACCCAGAAGACATCAATATCCACCTCTGTCAAGGGCAAATCATTTGAGATCTCGCCGATGACGCTGGCCAAGACCTTTGGCCTCCCCAATTCCGGACTGACAGAGTTTGGACAGATTCCTCAAGCGTCACTCTCAGCTCTTCAAGGGAAGATTTCTATTTTTGGCCACCGCCTGCAACCCTCGTTTAAGAAGAAAGAAATGCTTTTTCATTTCCAGGTGCTGTGCGAAATCGTTGGCAAGCCTCTTTTGGGCAAAGCAGGAAGTTTTGACGCTGTAACCGCAGAGAAGTTCAGGGCTATGGCGGCTATTGTATCCGGACAGAAGATGAACTGGTCCGTGATTACATGGAAACAGTGATTACATCAAAACAGGCCGTATGCTTTGCTGTTCCTCTCAGCAAGCTACTGGAGTCCTTAGACATCGAGCTGGGAAAGCAGTCCGCTCTCAGTCCCTTCAAGATTCTAAACTCCAAAGGGCTCGCCCTGCTGAAGTCCAAGAGTGCTCCGCCTACTCCTACTACTCTGGCTGCAGTCAAGATTGAGAAGGGCGAAGAACAAGCTGTTGCGCGCAAACCTCGGGTCAAGCGAAAGCTAACCATCCAGACTGATTCTGAAGAAACTCAGTCTGCTCCCTCGCCACCAACCAAGCCACTTCCCAAGAAGCCAAGAACCCAGATTACCAAACCAAAAGCCTTACCCATATTGCCTCCAACAAAAGTCACCCCTGCACCCCAACCTACACCCAAATTTCAACCACTTCAACCACTGCACCCAAAGTAACCATCCGAGTCCCTTCTGCCATCCCCGTGGTCAAAGGGATTGTTATCATTGAGTTTGGAGACTATACCAATCAGGGATTAAATCTACATCTTCCACAGGCAAGGGCAAAGCCATTCTCTCCGAACCAATCTCCTCTAAACCCAAATCTGCAGCGCAGACAACCATCGACATTGCTATGGAGGATGTTGATGAGAAGGTGAAGGCACTCATTGTGGTCTTTGATGAATACGTCGAGTACCGGACTATCAACCACATTGAGATGTTCTTCGGAAAGTTGAGCAGACTGAAGAAGATGGAAGAGGAAGTTCTGAAGGGGACAGAGACCGATGATGTTCGGCTTGCCGTGCAGCGCAAAGAGCTATTTACGGCAAATCAAAGATACAGACTGACCACTCTGCTCCTAGCTACTAAGAAAGAGAACTTCGATCCGAATGCTCCAACTGCCAGAGATGATGGGGCTGTTATTGCTCAATTAGAGATGGATATTCATGCTCTCCACTTAGCTTTCCGATTTCAACGACAGAAAAACAGCATATCTACTCCAGTACCCAGCCCGAATCATCCCTCTGCAAGCAAGACTCTGGCAGAACCTTTTGTTGAGGTTATTCCCTCTGGGGCAGCAGACCAGACTGAAGATCAGCCAGCAGCGCAGACTGCAGAACCAGTAGCAGATCAGACAGCGGAGCAGCCATTGCCTAATGCTCCGTCTGCTACAGATGATGAACCATTGAACGTGTTGTTGGACTCTCCAACAACATCTATTCCTTTGGGATCGTCATACTCCCACGTTCAAATCAGTCCAACCACAGAACTTGCAACAGTTGGCGCACCAGAGTTCGTCGATCCGGATCTGGTGGTATCCACTGTTGTTGCAGCTCTACAACTTGAGGAGCCTTCCAGACCCAGCACTCCTCCAGTCCAATCAAATGAAGATATGGCTTTCTTACAAGCATTTTCTTCGGATCTGGTCACCTTGATCCGGTCTGAAAGTCAACAAGCTGCTGTATCTTCACTTGTGCCGATTGCTGAAGAAGATGATCATGCTTTGTCGTCATCAGATCACTCTCCAAGCCGACAATCTGATGCACCTCCATTTCTGGCAAGGACTCTTTAGCACCTATCTGACAACTGCATGTCACTCTCTCAACGTGTTCTAGAAGTTCATCAAGGTCAGAGGCTTACAGCTTTGGACTTTGATTCATTCAAAGAGAAGATGACAGCCAGTATCGGCAGCCTTCAGCGAGGCATAAATGATCTGTTTTCTCAGCAAGCCACTTATAAGAACAGCCTGAGAAAAGAGCAGATCGAGCTAGTCACTGAAGTCAGAGCATCCGTCAACATTTCCCTCCGCGCTCAAGACGTTCGTCTTGACGCTATCAGCGCTCAGCTAGCACAAGTTGTAGACTTTCTCCAAGAGATTGCTGCTGACAAAAAGGGGGAAAAGAAAAAAGACTTCAGGCCGCATCAGTCTCAGTCTTCTAGAAAATAGAATTATCAGACTGTCTGTATTTAGGATTTTTGGTGATCAATAAAAATCCCCTTTCAATTAAGTCCTTGTTCATTTATTTTGAACTATAATAAAAGGCTTAATAATAAAAGGCTTAATCGATCCAACTTAATAATGTTCATTTATTTTGAACAAGAAGAAGTAATCGATCCGAAATTATACGCTTCAGTGTTCCTATCAGACTGGTTAAAAAGACTTAGAAGCTAGGTTTTGTCATCATCAAAAAGGGGGAATTTGTTAGCTCCGGACCTTATCGATGAGATTTTAAAGATGACAAAACATATCAGACCGGATCGAGTGAAATCAGACTGACCAGATCGGTCGCCCAAAACAGATCAAGCTGATAAGATGACAAAGCATATCAGACCGGATCGATGGATTTCAGACTGACTAAATCGATGCTTCAGATCGATCTCAATCTTTATCAGATCAGAGCAGTCAAGGATACATAAAGAATGGTTCCTCAGTCAGAATCATTAACGGCTATTTATTGTAGCATTTAATGTCGTAATTAATGCTACAAAGGACCAAAGACTGAAGATTGCCATAAAAGGTAAGAAGACAAAGAAGAGCCTACCTGACAGTCGCCGAAAGTATGAACCAGAACGGCAAGTATCCTGAAGAAGAAGACTGTAGCTTACTCAGAGTTTAAGCAGAGTCAAAGTTGCACATTAAGGGAAATAATGTCGTTGGTACTTACAACTATAAAAGGATGCAACAAAAGGAATATACAAGACTCTCGCTGATCAATTGAAAAACGCACAAGAAAGCAAAACAGCACAAGCTTACAAGCTCAGAAGCTCTCGAGCTGAAATTATTCTTAAGCACGATTACTTTGTAACATTTGATCATTTAGGATCACTGTGCGCATCTTGTGTATTCTGTGTTGAAAAATAAAAGTGAGAAACATATTGTAATTGTCAGACAGAGTGTGTCTGAGCAGATCGAGTGACTAGGAGTTTCAGACTGGTAGTGAGGTAAATCCAGCCTGAATCGGGTTTGTACAACAGGATTGTATAAATCAAAGTCTTCTAGTATAAACCTTCCTTAATTGGAAGAAGGGGAGACGTAGAAGGATTACACCACCTTCGAACTTCCAGAAACATATTCTGTGTTCTTATCTTTCTGCACTCATTCTTTCATTCAAGCCATCGAGCCGCTCTTACAAATATAAACAGACCGTTCCGCACTTATACATTCAGTGGTCTGTTCTATAAAAGAGTTGATTAAGAAACAGATTTCTTTCACTAATCCGAAAGAAATCACAAGGAATTAATTTTTACAAGGAGTGTTCATTCACCCCCCTCTAAACAATCCGGACCGATCCTAACACGTTGTACAATGCCGAAATGGACATAACCATATGGTACCAAATCAAGGTTAGAATTATTATAGTGTGTTCAATTATCTAAGTTTACATCAATGACTAAATAGTTCAAGATTATAAGTTCACTATTGAGTCAAGTAATCCGATTTAATTCCGCTATGGAAGGTTCAAAGTCAAAAGCCACATCTCTCGATGCTATAACAAAATTGGTAAAGCACTCCTCCGATATCATGAGCATTCATGTGGGGATTGTTGGAAAAAGATGAATTAAAATTAAACATTGCACCCTTTCATGTAGTGCAACTTTTCATGGAAAAGAATTTTTCAAAACAGTGTCTTTTATGCAAACATTTCTTCAACCAAGCATTGCACACATTTACCTGAAGGTGCAACTTTTCATGAACAAATACTTTCGAATAATGTATCTTGGTGATGTCCATTGGACTAATATAAAAGACATCCCTTAAATTCTAAAGACAACATTTTTTAGATTTACAAGTAAAACTGGAAAGTAAAATCTAAATCATTTGTATATCTACTTCAATTTCAAGATTAAGTGTTTTAAACATTTGTGATTTATAGGATTTGTGATTTATTGTGCTATTATCATGTATCATAGTCGTTGTGTCTTTGGAAATTATTTGTTACTGAAACAATAGCACCGTAGCGGGGCAATATCGTTTTAAGGACAAAGGGTTCAAACTCTCACCTCGACACAAGTCATTTGTTTCTTTGCCATTTCTACTACCCATAGATACACATTCACACATAAATTGCACCAACATTTACAAAATTTAGTAGTTATATGAATAAAATTATTTGCAAGCATTTTGAAGTGTTGAGTAATAAGTCGAATTCGATTTTGCTGCAACTTCGTGAATTCAAGTAGGTAAAATTTTGTGTTTCTATCATAATTTATGTTTTGAACGACCTAATATATTATTCACAATTTTGATGGATTCTCTAGGCACTATTTTCAATTAAATCATAGATAAATGAGGTTTTTTTTTAACATAAACAAACTATATATCAATTAAAGAGTGGACAACATGACATTTACAACAATGAGCTGAATAACAACTATAAAATCCAAAGTACCCTGAACGATAAAACGGGTGAGCTAACAGAAGTCAAGTGTCGCCTCATTGGGAAAATGGTACTACCATGAGGAATGGGAAAGTGAATCACTGCATGGCAATAGACTTGGACAAAAATGGGGCATGAACCACCATAGACTAACCCGGTCCCCTTAAACCACGAAGTCCAGGACGTGGACGAGTAAGGTAATTTCCTTCCATAATATATGAATGTACAAATTGGGATAGACGATGAGCATAAACTGAGAAAGATTGCCAAACACACAAGATCTCACATCCAAAACCCTTACAAAAGACCATACGACTGGAAGACGCACGAACCTACATGTTTCGTAGTCCAAACCATGAGTTGAGCTAGCAATTAAACATACAAAACTAATCATCACCATGGAGACAAAATACTGAAAATAGTAACCATAAGGTGTTCCAGACTACGTTGAGTCAAGCAACTAGTGGAACATGTTTTTAATGCTTGTGCTTGTGCATGATCACATGGCACTTGGAGAGCACATGTTGCTCTTTAATTAATCTCCCAGCATGTAATTAACTCATGTTTAATACATGACTTTGAACCATTAATTTTGCAAGATAGTGATGTATTGACACATGGATTCCATAATACATCAAATAATTAAAATTAATCATCCAACAAGCCTTAAAATTTGGCCACCTTATTTCATCCAAGATAACTTGTCTCTCCTTCCACTCAACCAATTTTTCTCCACATTCTCTCTATATTTCAAAATTTCAGCCATCTTTAGCTCCCAAATTCTTGTGAATTTGTGGATGTATGTTATATGCAAATATAGATTTGCATAGGTATTGAGTAGAGGAGCAAGAACCCTCAAGCAATTTTGAAGTTGGAGGTGAAAGCACTTGGAAAGCTTGGTATGAGCTAGGATGTTGGATTGGTGCTAAGATCTTCAAGCACTTCAAACGTATATCACGATTTCTTAAGTTTATCAACCTTATATATTGTTAAGGGTCGAAATTTTGAGGTCTTGGTATGAGAAGTTTAGTTAAAAGTTGATGTCTCTATGAACCTGCAGAATTAGTGTTGCATGCAGTAACTTGTAGCGACTTTATGATTTAGTTAGATTCCAATTCGGACATTGTGCAAAGAATGAAAGTTGTAAATAATTTCATTTTATGCGTTCAAAAAAAAAGCATGCGATTTAGAGCTCATATGAAAACGTTATGTTGATTTTACTAGAGGGTCACATTCTCAACTCTGCATGCTCATGCATGTTACATGCAGTGTGTTCTTCAAATTTCTGGAAATAAATGGCCACGAATTTGAAGTTTTACGTACTAATAAGAGTTGTAGAATTCGGAGTTAGCTTGCATTTGGAATTGGATTCACTCAATTTTGAGTTCAATGAAAAAGTTATACTAATTTTACCATATGGTGCTCAATCTGGAAAAGGAATTGAATGAGAGTTTTTAGGTTGTTACGTATTGCAAAGAATGCACCTCAAGATGATCGAATTAGCTTAAAGCTCATAAAAATGTATTGTAGAATTTTGCTTTATCTAAATTCTCCCACTGGAATCAGGTCATTTGGATGTCATATGAATTATTTATGAAGTTTCTACGAAAAGTGGTCAATTTGAAATTTAGAATTTCCCTTGTTTTGCATAAATAATGTTTAGACCGAATTTGCCTTAGGTAATTGAACGAATTTGGGGAAGTGTCAAACATATGAAAAGTCATATTTTGGGTGAGCTTTAAAGCTAAGTTGGACCCATGTCATTTGCTTAAGTTTGAAAGAATTATGGGTTTATCATTGGATGCATGTTGCTGAAATTTAGAGTAGGCTTGCAACATGATCTTTAGAATGATGATGTTGATAGTCTTGGTCTATTTGAATGATGTTAGGATCTGCGTAGTGTTTAGAAGGGGGGGTTGAATAAACACTAGACTCAAATTCGATTTTTCTTTGTTACTACAGACTGTTAAGTACTGCAGTAGCTTCTCAATTAGTTGCAAGTCAACAGACACAGATAATAGTGCAGAATAACTCTGATGAACTTGTGAGTAATAAAAACAACCTTCCTTTTTTAAACCAAATTTTAAGGAGTCGTCCGGCGGAAAATACTTTTTGAATGGAGTAAAAGAACTTGGGAAAGAAAAGGTAAATGAAGAAAGTAAATGACCCAAGAATTGTTTCTGGAAGTTCGAAGCACAACGCTTCTACGTCTCCCCTTCTTCCTTTACATGAAGAATTTATTAGAAGACTTTGAGTAATACAATCCTGTTGTACAACCCCGATTCAACTGGATTTACCCCACTACCAGACTGAAACTCCTAGTCTCTCAATCTGTTCAGACACAATCCTCTGACAGTTACAAAGAGCTAACTCTTCTATTTAGAACACAATACAATTGATAGAGTGATTTAATCTACGCACAAATGATCCTTAGGTGATCAAATAAAACAATAAGCTGTGCTTCTAATTTTGAGCAGATCGATAAGATTAAATCTTTCGATGATAGCGTTCTGCTCAACTGAATGCTCGATTAAATTGAATGATCTTGAATGCGTTTTGAATCTCTTGTGTCTGATTCCGATACTCGAGCATTTTAAGTTGCACCTATATATAAGTATCTCTGCCAACGACAATATTTCCTTTTGTGTGCAACTCTATACTTTGGTCAATGTCTGAACAATCTGCAATCTGTTATTTTAGACACTTTCCCTTCTGGTCTGTTCTTTCAGCGCTTGTCAGATAGACACTCCTTTGTCTATTTACCATTTCAGGTAATCTTCAGTCCTTGGTCTTTTTCAGCATTAAATGCACCAGTAAATGCTTCAATAAATAGTCGTTGATTATTCGGACTGAAGAATGAAGCTTACTAGCTTAGTCTGTTCTGATCTGTTCTGCATCGATCTAGGTCGATCTGCTATGTTCTGATCTTGTTGACATAGATCTGGTATGTATCAGTCTGGTTGACATCGATCCGATCTGTTTTGACATTGACTATATCGGTCTGGTCTGTTTTGTCATCTTTAAAATTCGGAACTAACAAATTCTCCCCTTTTTGATGATGACAAAACCTAGCTTCTTAATCCTCTTATTAAGTCCTTTTTCTTGTAGGCGTTTCGCTCAGATCGATTAAGTCTTCATGTTCAAAATAAATGAACTATTCAAAATAAATGAATAAGACTGAAAATTATCGTTCAAATAGATTAAGTCTTTTTGTTCAAAATAAATGAACTACTCAAAATAAATGAATAAGACTGAAAATTGTCGTTCGGATCGATTAAGTCTTTTTGTTCAAATTAAATGAACTATTAAAAATAAATGAATAAGACTGGGAATTTCGATTGAAAGACTATTTATTAACATGTCTGATGCATACATTTACATATGTCATTCATTACAGGCAGTTATATATGTCTTCTTTATAAGCTGCTGTGCTGGTCTGCTTTCTGGTCTTCATTTATTTCTTCTTTTCCCCCTTTTTGTCAGCAACAATCTCCTGAAGGAAATCTACGAACTGCGTAAGTTGAGCAGATAGCATCCAGGCGATGATCTTGAGTAAGGAGGGATTTTGCAACTGCAGTTTTGACTTCAGAAGCCAGCTCGATCTGTTATTTTCTCAGACTGGTCTTATACGAAGCTTGCTGAGAGAACAGATCGTTCAGACCACGCATAATATTGTTGATGCTCGTCATTATCTTGTCCTTGAATGAATCAAAATCCAGAGAAGTAGTCCGCTGGCTCTGATGAACCTCTCTTACTCGCTGGGAGAGAAAAAGAAAGTTATCAAATAACTCTTGAAGGGACTTGACCACTGATGGAGCATCATCATCGGAGTCTGGAATTTCTTCAGCGTGTGACACAGTCAGCGCTTTTCCTTTGTCAGTTGGCACAACATAAGAGTCAACATATTGGGAATGTCGGACCGGACTAAGTCCACTAGATCCGAAGAGAATTGATGCAAAAATGCCAAGTCTGCAGCAGACTGATCTGGAGGAGAGACTGGCTCAACGACTCCTCAACTGTAGAGCCGCAACAATGCTGGGCACAACTAGATCAACATCGACAAAGTCTTGTGGGACAACTGTCTGTAGTGCGTCTAGTGTGCTGGTCTGAATTACTGAGACTGAGGACACAAAAGGAATGGAAATAGTAGGAGATTCCAGCAGTACGTCCATTTCCTCAGCCTCTGCAGCAGACAGAGCATTAGTCAGTGGCTGCTCCGCTGTCTCGATAATAGTCGGCTCAGAGCTCTGCCCTGCCACAGTCTGGCTTGCGGTTGGGTGACCCGAACTGGGAGGCAGAGTTGAAATATTGAGCCGCTGGCGATGCATTCAAACAACCATATGGAGAGTGAGAATGTCCATCTCCAGCTGAGCGATGATCGCACTGTCATCCTTGACAGTCGGGCTGGTGACATCAAAATTCACTTTCTTGGCTTGGAGTAGGTGGTTTGCAAGCCTCAACCTATGTTTTGCGCAAAATAGATCTTTGCGATGCACAACAACGTGAACATCATCTGTTTCGGTGCCCTTCAGAACCTCCTGTTCCATCTTGTGCAGCCGCTTGAGTTTACCAAAGAACAGATTGAAGTGGTTGACCGTTTTGTACTGGACCCATTCATCGAATACAACGAGAGCGTCTGTACTTTGTCTTCAACGTCTTCAATGGCATTGCCAATGATGGTTTGAGCAGCTGATTTGGTCTTGGAGGGTGCAGACTCTGTCAATGTGGCTTTGCCCTTTCCAGCAACAGACGAGGGCTTAATCCCGGGCTGGGTGTAATCGTCCAATTCTTTGATTACAATCCCCTTGACAGCTGGGATTTGGGATGGGACTCGGGTCACCACCTTGGGTAGAGTGGGTGGAGCTATGGATGGTTGGGCTTTGGATGGTTGATGTGGAGCTTGGGATTTTGGGAGTGGAGCTTGGGATACAGTGGTTGTTTTGGTTGGAGGAAGGGAAGATATGAGTTTGGGGTTTAAGGTTGCAAGAGGTTTGGTGATTTGGGTTTGTGGCTTCTTTGGTAGGGGTTTGTTGAGGGATGAAGTAGTTGAGGCAGACTGGGTTTCATCCGAGTCAGTCTGGACCACTACCAGCTTACGCTTGGCCATTGATGTCTTCATCTCTGCAGCCTGTTCTGCATCAACCTCCATTTTGACAGTCAATGCATCCTTGGGGGTTGGCGGAGCACTTTGGGATCGTAGCAAAGCCAGTACTTTAGGATTGATGACCTTGAATGGACTGAGTGCTGAAGCTTTCCCCAGATCGATATTCAAAGACTCAAGCAGCTTGCTCAGGGGAACAGCAAAACAAACAGCCTGCTTTGCGGACGTGATGGTCTCCAGCAGAACACCAAATAGAATGGAGGACGTGATATGAGCTGTATTGATATGAGATGATATATTGAGTTGCATCATATGAGATTACATTAGACATTGATGCATCATGTATTGAGTTGCATCATATGAGATGACATGATACATTGATGCATGGACATTGGACATATCATATTGATCCCACCGGTTCTTTGATTTCATTTGATATTGATGAGATTTGTAGTGTCATGGGGACGCTGAGCACGGCGATGACAGTCAGTTTAGATAGCAACTGTAGTCACGCGGATAGTCGCCAGACCTAGACACGAGGGATGATGGTCACAACACAAGATAATTCTAAGTCTTTGCGTATAACTCCGAGCCATGTCTTCTTCGGTCGTCCTCTCGCTCTCGTGAACTGGCCAAAATCCATGGACTCCACTCAATGCACAGGTGCACTGCTGGGCCTACGTCGAACATGACCAAACCAACATAAGCGATTTTCTTGCATCTTCTCTTCTATACACGCTACGCCTACTTCAGCTCCAATATCTTCGTTCCTTATTTTATCTCTCATGGTCTTACCGCACATCAAACGAAGCATACGCATCTCTGCCACACTCATCTTTTGGATGTGATTCATCTTGGGTGCCCAGCATTCCGTCGCATACAACATTGCGGGTCTAACGACGGTTCTATAAAACTTTCCCTTCAATTTCAGCTGGATATTACGATCGCAAAGAACTCCAATGTCGTTTCTCCCTTTCAACCAGCCAGCCTGAATCATGTGGTTAATGTCACTGTCAATCTCTCAACCCTTTTGGATAACTGAAAAGAACGATGACTAAATATGCACTCCATATATTCCGTTTTAGACCTACTCAATCTAAACTCTTTGATTCCAACCTCTCTCCATAACTTCAATTTGGCATTTACTCCAACCATTGTCTCGTCGATTAACACAACATCTTCAGTAAAAAGTATGTTCCAAGATAATTCGGTCTGTATGTCTTTTGTTATCTCATCCATCACTAGGGCAAACAGGAAATGACCCAACGCAGACCCTTGATACAATCCAATAGTGATCGAGAACTCACTTGTCACCCCACTATATAAAATATATAATTATAGAATAGATAAGGATAGATAAGGATATATTTACACAAAAAGGGGGAGCATACCAACTAAGAGGCCAATGATGTTGTTAAGGGAATGTATTGTTGTTGAGGTATATATTTTATTATTTTTTATAAGAAAGCATTTCATATTGAAAAGAATATATGTGTAGTTGTGAAAAAAACTTTTATATATATATATATATATATATATATATATATATATATATATATATATATATATATATATATATGGGATTATATAAAAAAATTACCCTCCGTTGAGAAGATAACATTTTATTTAAAAAAAGAAAAAAGACCACATGTATATATTTTGGCTCTATAAGGCAGAAATCTGTTGAGTTTCACAATAAGTACGAGTAGGGCTGTTTAACAGGTCGCGTCAATTCGGATCAGGCCCAAAACAGGATCGACAGTTGCGAATCGGTGCGGAACCAGTAAGATATCGGTCTGGATCGGTTCTACCATTCTGAAACCGGTATCTTATCGGTTCCGGACTAAACGGATCCGGTTCTGGGCTGAATCGGAACCGGATCCGTTATTTAAAAAATTGTGTTTTTTAAAATTTAGATAAATATACTTGAGGTTAGTTTACAAACACAAATCTCATTAGCTCAATTGGTTAGAGTTCTAGAGTAGAAGATGATGCGGTTCCGAGTTGGAAGCGGTCCAAACCAGCCATGGCACTGGATCCGATCTGATTCCTTACCGAATCGGACCGATTCCAATTAGCGGATCCGAAACCGGCCGATTCCGGATCAAATCGGGTCGAATTGATTTGTTAAACACCTCTGTCCGTACGGGCACGAAAATTAATATTAGAATCTAAATTTTATGAGAGAATAATAGACATCTATTTTTTACCAGTGTAACAAAACCACGATCCGTGTCTTTCTACAACAAACACAATGCTCCATCGATCTGTTTCTTATCGGCGGACATCAAAACATGTAATAAAAAACACGGATCGACATCTACAACCGTCGATCAGACCCATATCCAACGTTTCTCACCCATTTCCAGGCCCTCGGACCCTCTCTATATAACCTCGTTTTCACTACTCATTTACACCAATTTTCTCAAATTCAAATAAATAAATAAATATCCATTTAATTTAAATAGTAAAGGGTGCAAGATGTCCGGTCGTGGCAAGGGCGGCAAAGGTCTGGGCAAAGGCGGAGCAAAACGACATCGTAAGGTACTGAGAGATAACATCCAGGGCATCACCAAGCCGGCGATTCGCCGGTTGGCTCGCAGAGGCGGGGTGAAGCGAATCAGTGGTCTTATCTACGAGGAGACGCGTGGAGTTCTCAAGATCTTCTTGGAGAATGTCATTCGCGACGCTGTAACCTACACGGAGCACGCCCGCCGGAAGACGGTTACTGCCATGGATGTCGTTTATGCTTTGAAGAGGCAGGGCCGAACTTTGTACGGATTTGGTGGTTAAGGTCCTAGAGTTAGCTGGTTTGAGTATATGCTATTTTTCGACAGGGTTTGAGGTTAATGGATGCGTGGAGAATGTAAGTTGTTGCCTATTGGGAATATTGTTGCATTAGTGGTGAATCGTGAATGTGTATTTAGGTCTTCTCCGTTATGTGCAATGAAACGAAAATCGTGATTTCGTTTTGCTTGTTATGCCTTGATTGTGTTCGATTTGAGCTATAATTAAGCTTCTAATTCCTTCTAGAATCCACTTTGTCCTGAATTTATTATGATTCCCTTACATACGTTAATCAACAATTGTTACTGCTGTGGGCTCAAACGAAAATTTTCATGGTGTGTACTTGTTAAACTCTTGTAACGATGCAAAAAACTGCAAATCACGTGAGGTGAGTCTGTTAAACTGCATTAGACAAATTCGATCCGACAAGCTTAAACGGAAAAAGGAAGAGGCAGGAATTGAACTTATGACTTGTTGGTCAGTATGTTGCACTTATCCATCTCGTTTTGTGGATGGTTTTGATAAAACTTAAGAGCGTAATAGGGGCAATTAGTGGTCTGCGTATTGTGATCTAGATTTATGACTTCGTGGCCGAACAACTTAATGTTCATGTGCCTATTTCCGTGTTAGATTTTTACTGCTTTGAAATTCAACAAAAACTTTGCAGAATATCTTTGCTACTGAATTCTAAATGATTGTATGGTTACTTTCTTGTGTAACATCCAGTTGATTGCTTGATATATGGGGAGTTCCTTTCCTGCTAGGTTCCTTAAGAGTTCCTGTATCATCCCCAAATCCTATAGTTGAGTGCCGACCTACCAACATTGAAAGGATTGAATCTTTCGATTGAAGGAAGGACCAGCGCATCGTCTCTTTGGTGCATGAACATGTTCTGTTTCCAGTTGATTGAAGGATTATATCATGTTATGGTGGTAAGAATTAAAAGAATTTGCTTCATATATGTATGAAAACCCCGATGCTAATTAATCCGGATTAACGATGATTAAGTAAACCCGAATAATTAAAGTATAGACTTTGATTTAAGGTGTTTCGGATCACGACGCCTTATATTTGATTGATTTAAAAATACATCAAAATACACGGCTATATACATATAAATGATCATACTCAAGTTTTTTTAGATGGATTGATTTTGAGGGTTTGATGGACACTTTAAAGCATTATGCAAAATACAAAAGGTACTTATTTGAGTTGGATCATCACATGCAAGACAGATGTACTCCACTATACATTAGACATTAAAATATTCTCCAATTCACATTGAAACTCTCGGCCATCACTCTAAATTTCAGATTTGGACTTCTCATTTTTTTAACTAACACTTTCTCTCTCTTTAAAATCAAACACTCCACCTTCTCTCCTCCTTCTTTCCACCTCCATACTTTCGAAAATTTCTAGCCTCTCTTAGCACCAAAAATCTCTTCCAATTACTAATGCATGTTACATGCAATTAGTGATTTAGAAACCCCAAAACAAGGGTGTTAGTTAGGTGCAAGAATTGTTAATTTTGAAGCAAATTTGGAGGAGTTCAAGCTAGGAAGGAGCTATGGTAGAAAATTTTGGGTCTTCAAGGGTATGAACTTGTTCTTATTTATTTTTAGTTGGATTTATGGAATTTGGTCGAAAATATAGGAAGAATCACAAAAATGTTGGTGTCTTTTTATTAAAACAGAATCTGCACAAATTTGATGTTGCATACAGTAGATGATTTTGAAAATTCGATTTATTTAGTCTCGAAATCTGACCTTGAGACCCAAATGAAAGTTGTAGATGTATGAGTTGTCGTTCTGTGGTTAAAATTTGAGACCATTTGGACTTGAAATGAGTGAGATATTCTCATTTTACTAAATGGTGCTGGATTCGACTCTGCATGTGCTGAAAGTGCACATGCAATGTAGAATTCGAAACTTTTGACAAATATTATGTTCGAATTTGTTGTCGGTCTTCAAATAAAACTTGTAGATCTTTTCATACTCTTGAGTAAAAAAAAAAAAGGACTCAATTCAGACTTATTTTCGAGTAATTATGAATTTTATACTTTAAGTGTTCAATCTATGTCCTGCATGTGGGCGAAAATGCCATGCAGTGTGTTCCTCGAGTTCCTGAGCATTTTTTGCTAGGAATTTTGGAAACTGCCCAGAAATAAGAATTTTAGTACTTTGAGTTGGCTGTCTCTTGCCACTAGAATCACTCGCTTTGGTTTTAAAATGAAAGAGTTATGGTGATTTTACTAAAACTGCTCGAGCTTGAAAATAGAATTTCAAAAGCTACGTTTTTAGTTTTTAAACTATTTTATGGAGGAATTAGCTCGAGATCATTAGATAAGAAAATGAAGTCTTTTGAGTTTTGAACTTTGAGAACTGGATTTGGGTCATTTGGACATCATATGAATTTATTATGGGGTCAGTGTGAATTTTGAAGGAAAATCAGTAGGAACCATCCTTAAAATTTGTTGTAGCTATTGTGACTACTTAAGCACTTAGTGATAATTTTTAGTATATATGACCAGGTTTAATAAATCTGGGGCTGTTGAGGAGCACTCGGTACAGTTAGTGCTGGTCCTAGGTACGTAGAAAATCGGTTCAATCACGATGTCTGGCAAAGACATGTGATGTTTCCGGGGCATGATTTACTTGTCATTACTTACTACTTATGTGACTATATGACATGTTGAACTGCAGTACGTGAAGTACATGATACATTGACTGCATGATATATGATGACATGATATAATGAGATGCATCATATGAGATTATGATATTGCATGATGCATTGACACGCATGGACATGAGCATGTCATGTTGATCCTATCGATTCTTTCGTTGATACCCATACCTTTCCGTTGGTATCTGTGATGCGTGTCTGAAGATGATGGGCACGCCGATGGCTCGACGGAGAGAGTGAGCTGAGTGATGCCGTAGCGACGAGTGTGCCAACGTCGTCCAGACACGAGGGATGATGGACCGCCGATGGCTCGACTGAGAGAGATGTCGTAGCGACGAGCGTGTCGACGCCCTGCTCGAGCATGATGATTGATTGATGATCTTTCCTTTGGACTCCGAAGATCTTGATATTGGAGACTTGATACCCTTCATACGCATTTGCATGCACGACATGCATCGCATGTTACTTTGTCATACATTATGATTTTACCTGTTTCTCATACTAGGTTCTGACCCCTTTACATGTGGTACAGGTGGACATACTGTGGATGCTCGAGATGAAGCATCGATGAATACCAGAGCTCTTTGAGAGCGAGCAGTATATGTTTTATGTTTTGAGTCCCAGTAATTGCTAGATTACTTTTTAACTACAATAAATTACCGGGGTATGCCCCGAGTATCTGTATTTTAAGTATTATATTACTGCTTGGTTATATAGTTGCTTATATGATGAGTAACATGTTGAATTGGAAAACTGGATTTATATATTTTCAGTACCAATATATATGTATCACCTAAAAGCGAAAAATTTTTAGGGCCATTTGACGAGGCATTTGAAATAAATCTTCTGCTGTTTACGCAAATTAATCATTACGTGATAATTAAAACACATGATTAGTGTTACCCTGGTAAAAGTATGGACTGTGCAAGACCTGACTTGGGCAAGACCTCTACCATGGCCACCCCCAGGTCGGCCTCGGGAAGATCTCCACCCTGGTCACCCCAGGTCGACCACGAGGATGACCTCCAGCTCGGCCTCGGGAAGACCTCTACCCTGGCCACCCCAGGTCGGCCACGAGGATGACCTCCAGCTCAGCCTCGGGAAGATCTCCACCCTGGCCACCCCAGGTCGGTCACGAGGATGACCTCCAGCTCGGCCGCGTGGATGACTTCACCTTGGCCACCCCAGGTCGGCCTCGAGGATGACCTCCACCTCGGCCACCCCCAGGTCGGCCTCCAGAAAGATCTACACCTGAGGAGTGATCTCATAAATCAGAGGCACAGAACATATCTCCGTACACGAATAATATCTTAAAAGCTGCAGAAATCGTACAAAGAGTGCAATAGTTGTTTGTGGTCCCCAGCACTAGGACTCTGACCCCTACCTTCAGCATCAGACAATGTCCCCTAGACCTTGGGTAGATAGTTACAGGTTGTCTCCTCAATTCTCATATAAATACCAGATAACTCTCACCAAGCAGAGGGGGATTTTCCATGAGAGAGCAGGCAGGAGGGTTGGGAGGGCATGGGGAAGGCCAACACCTCTTTCTTGGGGGGGGGGGGGGGGAAAGAGAGCATGTCTCCTTCCTCCTCAAGAACAAGCAGCAGCCGAGGTCTTCCCCCTTCACCATTTTCATTTCTTAGCTCATTTCTTGGAAAGAACACTGTAAATCACACACTTGTTTATAGTGAAATTTATACCGGACTAGGCCCCGTGGTTTTTCCCCATCTTTTGGGGTTTTCCACGTAAAAAATCTGATCTTATTTACTTTTTGTATATTGTTTGGTGCTCGGATGAAATACACGTCTACCCTACCAAAATCCGAGGCAACAAATTGGCGCCGTCTGTGGGAACGTGAGCTCAAGACGTTGAGATATGGGAAGGAGAATGATGGTTTGAGGGTTGCATCTCTGTTGGGAGATGGGTTTTCTAAGTTCTGGAGAAAAAAAAATTTTGGTAAGCGGCGGCGACGGGTTTGATAAAAGGGGGAAAGGTTTTGGTTATTGGGGTGCAGCCTTGTATGAAAGTTGCTATGTTTTTGGGTTGCACTCGAAGAAACGCCAGTGTAATGATTCTCGAGATGATACATCTGGCTTCAGATCTCTGGTGATACCTCTTCCTCCTGGCCGACCACAATTTTTGTAGAATGGAGCTGCTTTAGCATTTGGTTTTTGGGGCGTTAAGAGCTGTTGTTGCAGGATTGGAGCTGATTAAGAGTGACAGATCAAATCAATACCTCACGTCGAGCCATCTCAGCTCGGCCACCTCGGCCCCAGCTTGGCCTTAACAGTGAGGTCTGCCTCATCCATGCCAGCTCGGCCTCATCCACATCAGCTCGACCTCATCCACTACAGTGAGCTCGCCTCATCGGCCCAAGCTCGGCCAACTCGGGCCCAGCTCGGCCTCAACTCGGAAACCTCGCCCAGTTCGGCCTCTTCCATGCCAGCTCGGCCTCATCCACATCAGCTCGGCCTCAACTCGGAAACCTCGCCCAGTTCGGCCTCATCCATGCCAGCTCGGCCTCATCCACATCAGCTCGGCCACCTCAGCCATCAGCTAGACCTCATCAATCAAACTCAACTTGGGCGCTTAATCTCTATGCCTTAATTATGGTTTTTCCTGTCCAACTAATATTTGAGTTTCGTACATATATATTTGCGTAGTGCTATGTTATTATTATTTCAGGACAGGATCACCAGCTCGGGCATGCAATTTAGCTGTAAGGCCCGGTTATATCAGCTCGGCATGCAATCTTGCAGTAAGCCTCTATTACATCAGCTCGGGCATGCAATCTAGCAGTAATGCCATATTATTCATCAGCTCGGGAACTTTATTTGTTCTGGATTTTGGATGAACTTATTCGGATGATGTGATGAGGGGGAGTTCGGATGGGATATTCGGAGAAAGCCCAAGTGTATGAGGCCTTGGCAAATATTTAGCACAGGTCCGCCCTGATTGCTTAAGCCCAGGTGTATGAGGCCCTGGCAAACATAAGTGCAGGTCATCCCTGTCACTAAAGCCCAGGTGTATGAGGCCCTGTCACCAATTAAAAGTGCAGGTCATCCCTGTCACTAAAGCCCAGGTGTATGAGGCCCTGTCACCAATTAAAAGCACAGGTCCGCCCTGCATGCTTAAGCCTAGGTGTATGAGGCCCTGACACCAATTAAAAGCACAGGTCCGCCCTGCATGCTTAAGCCAGGTGTATGAGGCCCTGGCACCAATTAAAAGCACAGGTCCGCCCTGCATGCTTAAGCCCAGGTGTATGAGGCCCTGGCACCAATTAAAAGCACAGGTCCGCCCTGCATGCTAAAGCCCAGGTGTATGAGGCCCTGGCAAACATTTAGCACAGGTCCGCACTGATTGCTTAAGCCCAGGTGTATGAGGCCCTGGCAAATATTTAGCACAGGTCCGCCCTGATTGCTCGAGCCCAGGTGTATGAGGCCCTGACAAATATTAGCACGTCTTATCTGCTCATATTTATTATTTTCAGAGCTCAGGTCAGGAGAGCATTATCGTCTCATATTTATTATTTCAGGAGCTCAGGTCGGGAGAGCATTATCGGCTCATATTTATTATTTCTGGAGCTCAGGTCGGGAGAGCACTATCCGGTCATATTTATTATTTCCGGAGCTCAGGTCGGGTTATCGGCTCATAATTATTATTTCCGGAGCTCAGGTCGAGAGAGCACTATCCGCTCATATTTATTATTTCCGGAGCTCAGGTCGGGAGAGCACTATCTGCTCATATTTATTATTTCCGGAGCTCAGGTCAGGAGAGCATTATCGGCTCATTTATTATTTCCGGAGCTCATGTCGGGTTATCGGCTCATATTTACTATTTTCGGAACTCAGGTCGGGTTATCGGCTCATATTTACTATTTTCGGAACTCAGGTCGGGAAAGCATTATCCGCTCATATTTATTATTTCCGGAGCTCAGGTCGGGAAAGCATTATCCGCTCACATTTATTATTTCTGGAGCTCAGGTCGGGCGAGCATTATCGGCTCATATTTATTATTCCGGAGCTCAGGTCGGGAGAGCGTATGAGGCCTTGGCAAATATTTAGCACAGGTCCGCCCTGATTGCTTAAGCCCAGGTGTATGAGGCCCTGGCAAACATAAGTGCAGGTCATCCCTGTCACTAAAGCCCAGGTGTATGAGGCCCTGGCACCAATTAAAAGTGCAGGTCATCCCTGTCACTAAAGCCCAGGTGTATGAGGCCCTGTCACCAATTAAAAGCACAGGTCCGCCCTGCATGCTTAAGCCTAGGTGTATGAGGCCCTGACACCAATTAAAAGCACAGGTCCGCCCTGCATGCTTAAGCCAGGTGTATGAGGCCCTGGCACCAATTAAAAGCACAGGTCCGCCCTGCATGCTTAAGCCCAGGTGTATGAGGCCCTGGCACCAATTAAAAGCACAGGTCCGCCCTGCATGCTAAAGCCCAGGTGTATGAGGCCCTGGCAAACATTTAGCACAGGTCCGCACTGATTGCTTAAGCCCAGGTGTATGAGGCCCTGGCAAATATTTAGCACAGGTCCGCCCTGATTGCTCGAGCCCAGGTGTATGAGGCCCTGACAAATATTAGCACGTCTTATCTGCTCATATTTATTATTTTCAGAGCTCAGGTCAGGAGAGCATTATCGTCTCATATTTATTATTTCAGGAGCTCAGGTCGGGAGAGCATTATCGGCTCATATTTATTATTTCTGGAGCTCAGGTCGGGAGAGCACTATCCGGTCATATTTATTATTTCCGGAGCTCAGGTCGGGTTATCGGCTCATAATTATTATTTCCGGAGCTCAGGTCGAGAGAGCACTATCCGCTCATATTTATTATTTCCGGAGCTCAGGTCGGGAGAGCACTATCTGCTCATATTTATTATTTCCGGAGCTCAGGTCAGGAGAGCATTATCGGCTCATATTTATTATTTCCGGAGCTCATGTCGGGTTATCGGCTCATATTTACTATTTTCGGAACTCAGGTCGGGTTATCGGCTCATATTTACTATTTTCGGAACTCAGGTCGGGAAAGCATTATCCGCTCATATTTATTATTTCCGGAGCTCAGGTCGGGAAAGCATTATCCGCTCACATTTATTATTTCTGGAGCTCAGGTCGGGCGAGCATTATCGGCTCATATTTATTATTTCCGGAGCTCAGGTCGGGAGAGCATTATCTGCTCATATTTATTGTTTCCCGAGCTCAGGTCAGGAGAGCATTATCGTCTCATATTTATTATTTTCGGAGCTCAGGTCGGGAGAGCATTATCGACTCATATCTATTATTTCCGAAGCTCAGGTCGGGAGAGCACTATATGTTCATCTTTATTATTTCCGGAGCTCAGGTCGGGAGAGCATTATCGGCTCCTATTTATTATTTCTGGAGCTCAGGTCGGATGTGATATCCCCGAAATGATTAGGTGTTATTTAAACATTAATCATTGTTGTGAAAATTATGGTATTAATTCTTGTGTTGAATTAATAATATTGGGAAATGCATGTGAGGGTGCATGTGTTATATGTTGGGATTTTGGGGTTGTGGCATGATTATTTGAGGTGTGTGTTGTTTGTTTTGGTAAAGAATATTTAAATGGGAGTTGAAGTATTTTATTGAGAAAATACTATAAAATATCATGTGAGGATATTTTAATACATCGTACTAAATACCGGGACCAAAACATAACACATCACTTAACCCACCACTCAACCACCCCCCTTGACCCATACCCTGCTGCCAGCTGCTTGCCCATGCCCCTTGCCCCATCTCCCACTCCACCTTTCCATAGCTGGAACTCCTCCATTCCTCTCCCATTTTTCATCCAACATCTGATAAGTAAGAAAAGGAGGAGATCCACCATTTTTATTGCTTGGAAAGCTTGCAAAAATCGGAGCAAAAGAGGGTGAGAAACCATTTCTGGGTTTGAATTTAAGTTGTTTAAGTTCATACTTTTATTGGTGTAAAAATGGCATGTTAGCTTAGGTTTCTTAAAACCTTCGATTTAAATGCTTACATGGTGTTGTTATGAAGCTCTCAGTATTTTTCCTTATGTATATTACATGTTTTATGTAGAGGAAATAAGCATGTAAAGTATGGTGTTCGAAAATCTGGGTAAGGTTGTGCCCTGTTTTCTGGAAAAATATGAGTTGGGAGTGTTTTTATGAATGTGATATCATGCTCGTTAGCTTATGTTTTGGTAAACCTTTGATGTGAAAATATGCATGGTAGTTTTGTGAAGCCTTTGGAATTTTTATTCGATCAACATTCATGACTTATGTGGTAGATTTCATTGCTTGAAAGTGGGTACTCAAAAATCTGGGCAGGAAGACAAATGCCCTGTTTTTCGGAAAAGTTGGTTGAGAACTGATGTTATAGGGTGCTTTTAATGCATGTGGGTTTGTGGTTGGGATATATATCTTGTATGATTACACTCAGGGTAGTGTATTGTAGCTACTAGCATGTTTGTTTGGGCATGTTGTATGTCTTACATGTTAGAACGAAAGGTATGAAAATCAGTGTTAGAGCATTCTGGAAAATGTCGCGCACAGACCATGTGGCGATCGATCGTCACAAATGGGGCGATCGATTGCCGACGTCCAGTAGCCAAAATCAAAGGCACGCGATCGATCGCCATGAATGGCGCGATCGATCGCCATGGGACAGTGGAGTCTTGCGATCGATCGCCAAGTGGTAGCGATCGATCGCCAGAGGCAGAGTTATGAAAACAATTGATATTTTGTTTGATTTTTGATTTTGGACTATAAATTGGCATCTAATATTGTGTTGTACACTGGTGTAGAGCCTTCACAGACGGCTACACAACGCAGGGGATAGAGTCCCACCACACACTACATTTTGGAAAGGTACGTAAGCGACGTACGGGCATCCCAACGGTAACATGTACTTATGTTGTCTGTTTGACACATGATGAATGCAATGTGATGCATTAAGAGTTGATACATGTTATTATGCATTGTTGTTGCATATTATGCATTGTTGTTGCATATTGTGATGTGGAATAAAGAGGTGTATTCCACGAGTCAGGGGTGATCACAGTGAAGGTTTTAATGCTTACGCTTGACCGCTAAAAATGTGGAGCGGGAGGGGGAGGCTCGCTTGCACATGGAGGCGGGGTATACCATACTAAGCGATGATGAGATACCGCTAGTATGAAGAAGCGATGATCAGATACCGCTTGTTTTGAGATTGTAAAGCGAAGAAGCATTAAAATAACTGATGATGACTGACTCAAGAAAAAGAGATGATATGTCATGACATTTATTGGTGAAGCCATATATTCATATAGTGTTTTGATTATGAATTGTGGTACAGGGACAACCAATGGGCATTGTAAATGCGATGGAAATACAGGAAGTGCTTTGTATTTTATGATTATGCATTTACGTCTTACATTCATATTTTGTGGTATATGAATTATGTTATGCTCATGTGTTGGGGGTTGTCTTTGTAGGTGCTTTTGATGATGAGAACCAGGGTCGGGGTTGAAAAGCTGAGCTGTAAGGAGTGCTACATGATTAGCATGTTAGAGAAATTTTTGTATAGCTTCTACATGTGGTAGAGTAAGACTATAGTGTAGTACCTCTTGTAGGAATTTGTGAAATTCCTTTTGAAACTTTTGGTACTGTATCTTTTAAGCTCAGGTTAATCAACATGACTCATTACTCTGATTTATTCATATGAATGTTTGGTTCTCTTAATCGCACCTATTAGTATCTTGAGATATCGGGGTCTCACATCGGAAGTACATTATCTGCTCACATTTATTATTTCTGGAGCTTAGGCCGGGAAAGCATTATCCGCTCATATCTATTATTTCCGGAGCTCAGGTCGGGAAAGCATTATGCGCTCACATTTATTATTTCTGGAGCTCAGGTCGGGCGAGCATTATCGGCTCATATTTATTATTTCCGGAACTCAGGTTGGGAGAGCACTATATGTTCATCTTTATTATTTCCGGAGCTCAGGTCGGGAGAGCATTATCGGCTCATATTTATTATTTCTGGAGCTCAGGTCGGAAGTACATTATCTGCTCACATTTATTAATTCTGGAGCTCAGGTCAGGAAAGCATTATCCGCTCATATTTATTATATTGGAGCTCAGGTCGAGAGACTTTATGTCAGTTTATTATTTCTGGAGTTCAGGACAAACGTGATGTATGTGTCCAGTTCATTATTTATAGAGCTCAGGTCGCGAGGGCATTATATGCTCGGTTTATTATATTTGGAGTTCAGACAGGTAAGCCCTGTTTTAGATTTAATTCTGTACTTAGAATTATTTCTAGCTGTTATTGCAGGTCAGCCTTGCACATATAACAGGCCAGCCTTGTTGTTATTTAATTCTATACGTGAATTATTTCAAGTTGTCATTACAGGTCAGTCCTGCTAAAGATAACATGTCAGCCCTATTATGTATTGAACTCTCTATTTAGAATTATTTTAGAGTTAATATTGCAGGTCAGCCCTGCCCAGATTACAGGTCAACCATGCCTAGAAAACATGTCATCCTTGTTGTTATTCAATCTATATGTAGAAATATTTCTAGTTGTTATTGCAGGTCATCCCTGCACAAGTAACAGATCAGGTCTTGCCAAAATACCCGAACAATCGAGACAACGTTACACTAGCTCGATTAGAGGGGGGATACTGGTGTTACCCTGGTAAAAGTATGGACTGTGCAAGACCTGACTTGGGCAAGACCTCTACCATGGCCACCCCCAGGTCGGCCTCGGGAAGATCTCCACCCTGGCCACCCCAGGTCGGCCACGAGGATGACCTCCAGCTCGGCCTCGGGAAGACCTCTACCCTGGCCACCCCAGGTCGGCCACGAGGATGACCTCCAGCTCAGCCTCGGGAAGATCTCCACCCTGGCCACCCCAGGTCGGTCACGAGGATGACCTCCAGCTCGGCCGCGTGGATGACTTCACCTTGGCCACCCCAGGTCGGCCTCGAGGATGACCTCCACCTCGGCCACCCCCAGGTCGGCCTCCAGGAAGATCTACACCTGAGGAGTGATCTCATAAATCAGAGGCAGAGAACATATCTCCGTACACGAATAATATCTTAAAAGCTGCAGAAATCGTACAAAGAGTGCAATAGTTGTCTGTGGTCCCCAGCACTAGGACTCTGACCCCTACCTTCAGCATCAGACAATGTCCCCTAGACCTTGGGTAGATAGTTACAGGTTGTCTCCTCAATTCTCATATAAATACCAGATAACTCTCACCAAGCAGAGGGGGATTTTCCATGAGAGAGCAGGCAGGAGGGTTGGGAGGGCATGGGGAAGGCCAACACCTCTTTCTTGGGGGGGGGGGGGGGGCAAGAGAGCATGTCTCCTTCCTCCTCAAGAACAAGCAGCAGCCGAGGTCTTCCCCCTTCACCATTTTCATTTCTTAGCTCATTTCTTGTAAAGAACACTGTAAATCACACACTTGTTTATAGTGAAATTTATACCGGACTAGGCCCCGTGGTTTTTCCCCATCTTTTTGGGTTTTCCACGTAAAAAATCTGGTCTTATTTACTTTTTGTATATTGTTTGGTGCTCGGATGAAATACACGTCTACCTTACCAAAATTCGAGGCAACAATTAGGATCGGACCCTCACAAAACATGACATGATCTGTAATTTATAACGTACACATATCATATTGCTAATAAATTAGATACAATATTTAGATGGAGCAACAAAGAATTTTAGTTTTTTTTATAGTCAATATTTATTTCAAAAATAAATTTATGTGCTATTTGGTATACTTGACGTTTTCTTTATTCACCTTGCATTCGTGGTGTTTGGTGACAATATTCTGAGTATCTGATTAAGATGTATTTTGGATTGTTTAAACATTTCTCTGTATTTTTATTTTAAAAATAATTTGAAGTTACAACATTTAGTATTTGATATTAAAATAAAAATAACTTAATAAAATTTAATTTATAAAATTGATATTTTTTAACTTAAAATAGTAAGAAGCATACTTATTTTATGTTTTGTTTTTACCTATTGTTTTTTAAAAAATAGAGAAATGCTTGTGAAAGTAATAAAAAAACATTGTTTATTAATTATCAATCGTGGGTAACCAAAAGTGTAAGCAGATAAAAATATAGTAATAAAAATAATAATAAAAATAATATGCAGGGAGCGGAAAATTAGGCCCTTCTTACGGCGCCTTATTGAATATATATTCAACTAACATGATGTTGTTTACACTTTTTGTTGGAGATTCCACAACCAAGTGGCTCCCTGGTTCCACTAGGGGCGTGGAATGATTCAAATTAATTCGTTACTTATTTTTTGTATGTAATATATTATTACTACATCTTTTTTATATAAAAATTACAGTATTAATTATATATATAAAGCTAATAAATGAGCTAATAAACGAATAGTTTCAAAATTTTGACTCGAGTTCGGCTCGAAAAGGTTCGAACATGTTCGCGAACTATCCGAATTATTGCTCGAAAAAAAATATCCGAAAGGTTCGAAATATATTTATTTAATATATAATTATATTATATTAATAAAATATTAAAGTTCGCGAGCGGCTCGCGAACTATCGAACAAAGTAATTTGGGCTCGAGTTCGGCTCGAAAAAAGTTCGAACATGTCCGAGTTCGGCTCGAATTCGAGAATTTTGAATTCGAATCAAATATTTATCGAGCTGGCTCGAAAAGTTCGTGAACATGTTCGATTCGTTTACACCCCTAATTTGTCCTCACAACAGAAATTGAAAACAATCTTGGATTAGGCCACATCTAGCCGTATGTCGTAAACTCAAATTTGCACGTATATATAAGCTTATGGCCTGCTAAACAAGTGAGTTCCAAGGTACAATGCACAATCACTTCTGATCAGAAAGAAGCAGATTTCGAGCAGACTCTTTCGAACACTTGTAATGTGCAACACTCTCAGACCGAATGTATGAGATGTATGAATGTGAATGAATTTTCGGATGCTGGAAGAATGGAGCTGTAACAACTTATATAGCTGAGTAGCAGACCTCCCAAATGTCTAAGAATTAATAACTTTTTAAATCTCACACTTAAATCAAATTAACTCATCAATTAAGCTGTAGTTACAGGAGGTGAAAAGTCAAGAATGTGAGTAGGTGAAAAATCAATATCTCTGTGTAGTAAAAAGATAGGGATGTCTTCACGACAGCAACACGCGCGCCGCGGACGGACGGACGTCGTGCGAGGGGCACCTCTTTTCAACATGACTACACTCTATTCATTTGTTTCTCAATATAAACAAGTCTCAATTGTCTCAAAATCCCAATGTGAGATTTCTAGCAAATTGACCATTCGATATTCACATACCAAATTTGTTCTCATTAATCAAAATTTGAGCTTCTCACTTGGGCTTCTCACATTTCTCATACAGTTCTTGCATTCTCAAATTCAAATTTTATTAGTCGAACTCGACTATCCCCCAACTCTGAGATGCCTTACAAAATTATATGTAATACTAGAGAATTCATTTATGTATTTATTACAGCAGAATCAGTGTTTTCAAAATCGGACTGGATATGAAACTGGTACCCTTACTGGTTGCACGTTCGATCGGTTCGACCGGTTGAACCATTGGTTCAACTGGTGATGACATCATCATTATGTAATATATATTTTAAGTTTTGTAAATATGTATACCATGTATTTGTTATAGTTTTAAGTTGTTCTAACAAAAAATATCATTACACCAACATAACATGTCAAACTTAAAAAATTGATAAAATCAAATGTCCAACATAAAAAATAAAACATCTAAAAAAATAACAAATAATGGCCAAAAAGAACAATATCCCAAAATTATAATAAAATATTTAAAATATTATGAAATTATTCACATATATTATAATTTATGATAAACTAAACATGTTTATATATAATATACAAGACACATTTATTGAATTATATGAAATTTTTTATAAAAATATACATAAAATATTATTTTGTAATCATTTCAATAACAATAAATTATATTTAATATATTTTGTTCTAAAAATTGGATTTATAATTTTAAAAAAAAGTTAAAAAAATTAAAATTTTAAAAAATGAAAGAAAAATGAAGAAACATACAGATTCAACCAGTCAACTGGTTCATTGGTTGAGCCGATTTTTTACTGGTTTAATCCGGTTCCCACTGATTTTTTAGTAGGTTGATTTTGAAAGGTCAACCGAACCGAATCAAACACGGTTACAGGTTAAACCGACCGATTTTCAAAACACAGAACTGAATCCATTCAATTAAAAATAATAAATAAAGTGTGTTTAAAGCTTATCCCATCATGTTTATCTCATTTTATTCTAACATTAGAATAATAATAAAATGATATATATGCCCCATCGTTGCCGAAATAAGAACAGAAGCCCGCATTACCCATTCTACTTTAAAAGGCAGATGTTATTTTCTAGTATTAACCGTATGCATATGCAACAAAACATCTATGCCCCATCGCGGCCGAAATAAGAACAGAAGACTGTGTTTCATTGTTTACATGAAATGACTGATAAAAATGGGTGAAATATATACAAGTGTCACTATATGAAAATCGATAATATTTAAAGTATGTTGTCATAACAATTTATGCATAAATATTTACATAGTATTAAATTAATTTTAATTAATTTTAAATCATTCAAAAGAGAGCTAATATTCGGCAACATTGTAATGAGATTGGACTATACGAATATTGGCACAACCAAGTCCACAATCGTTTTAAATAGTTAGATATTGGAAAAATTGGTAGGCTGACCTGTAGTTTTTAAATATAAGTTATGATACCCCTAAATATGAAGACACCACTTGATGAGCCGACCTGACTCCGCCGTGTATTACTTGACCTTCCTCAAAAGACATTGCCTGTTGTTCCGCGCTATTTGTTAAGGCCGACGTGTTTCACCTCACCTGTTGACCATTCGCCAAACTGCCTAGCGACCTCTTTTGGGACCCGAGCTCATTGACCGAGCTCTTCTCATTCCCTGCTTGATACGTGTGCACAACAAGAAAACTGAGTCCCCTAAACTAGGTAAGTCCTAGATCTGCGGAGCAATATCTGGGATTTGATTGTATTCACAAGATCTTAACATATCTGGGTAAGATTTGGATAAACATGGAAGCAGTCCTTGCGGCATGGTAACTCTTGGGTCTCTGCCTATAAATAACAGGTTTGGGGTATCAACTCATTCATTCATAATTTCTTTCACTTACTTTACAAGTGTATATTTTCTCGTATCCTCTCGCCTGACTTGAGCGTCGGAGGGGACTCGCCGAAAAAACTTCCGGCCCCCTTCTCATTGTTGCTTCGTGCTTTCAGATCATCTTAGAGGATACTTACACCCACCATCATCGTTATTTTGAGCATCGGAGAAGAAAGAGAGGTGAACCCCCTCTCTATTGATAGCAGCAGGTAATCACAATTTTTGGTGATATCAATTGGCGCCGTCTGTGGGAAACATGAGTTGAAGACGTTGATATGGCTGGACGACGTGGACGTGGGCGTGGAATCAGGAGGAACCTTAGAGGAAGAGGAAGTCCTAGTACGGAAAATCATGATATCCCTCCACCACAAGAAGATCAACCACCTCCTCCTGTTATGAACGTAAGAGATCTGACAATGGAGCAACTGTCACAATTCATCAATCGAATCATGCGGAATACTTTTTTCCAACACCAAATTCCACCACCTCCGGAACTTACCAAGCTTCACCCCCTCCACAAACAAATCAGGCACCACCGCCTGTTCAACCAGAGCAGGCCCCTGAAAATAATAGGGTAGCAAGTGCTGATGCATATACACAAGTAGAGCCTCCACTGATATATCCGATGGAAGCTGTTTTGGGAGAGATAAGGCGATTGTGTCAACATCTAGGTGGTCGACCTCCAGTGGTTAGGAGAGAAAGTCCTTTCTCCCATGCTATTTTAGGAGAGGAGCTCCCGCCAAATTTCAGACAACATGCGGTAGGAGAATATGACGGAAGCACAGACCCGAAAGAACACCTTGGAAGATTTGAGAATGCTGCTCTGTTGCATAGGTATTCTGATGGGATCAAATGCCGTGATTTCCTTACCACCCTGGTTAGATCAGCACAACAGTGATTTAATCTAATTAAACCAAATACTATACGTTGTTTTGAGGAATTCAGTTCGGCTTTTCAAAACCAATTCGCTAGCAGCAATAGGTATCAAAAAACTTCTTTAAGTCTGTTCACTACCAAGTAGAATGAACATGAATCTTTGAGGGAGTTCGTACAACGCTTGTGATACCCGGGAATTATTGGCGTTAATCCCGGTGTGGTAATAATCCATATGGATTTTAATTGTGGTAATTATGTATTAATTGCGGTTTCGGGACTCCCGGGGATTTAAATCCTGTTTTTGGAGTCGTTGGATCCAATTGATGAGATTGCATTCTCATCGTGGTGATAACCTTGGAATTTGGTTTTGGTGGAATCTGAGATCCGAAGTACTTTGTACTGGGGCTGGTGATGGAATTTGAGTTGGAGAGATAATTATTGAAAACAGATGATATTTAATGAATCATGATGTATTTGTGGAGGAGATGATACTTCGGAGCTTTGGAGCTATATATACCAAATTGACTCGGTGTTCCGTCATTACACGGAATCTCCTCCTTCTCTCCCCTCTCCTACGCCTCCTTCCCCACCCATATTTCCCCTCTTTTCTCCCTTGATAAAAATCGATGGTTGCTCGACTTGGGAGCCGAATTTCTCGAAGATAATAAGGTAATATTCATCCCCTCGCTTTTATCTTCATTTTGATAGAAGTATTGAGGTGTTTGGGAAGGTTTTATGTTGGGTTTAAAGAAATGGGTTTTTAAAGATTTTTGGGTGTTGTATTTTGGGGTTGATTTTTAGCCCCTTGTTAAGGGTTTATGTTGCATGGGGTGTGAGGATTGTTGTTGGGGAAGATTTGGCAAGAAAAATGCCATTTTTGGCTGTTGCAGGTCGAGGCGATCGATCCCCAGGGCGGGGCGATCGATCGCCGCGACGTTATTGAAATTTTGAGGAAGATGAACTGTGAGGCGATCGATCGCCTCAAAGGAAGCGATCGATCGCCTCAAAGGAAGCGATCGATCGCCATGAGGCAGTAGCCAAAAACACTGAGAGGCGACCGATCGCCTGGAAATGAGGCGATCGATCGCCCATGCCATTTCGTGAGGCGATCGATCGCCTAAGATGAAGCGGTCGATCGCCAGTGCCTATTTTTGGGGTTTAATTTCGTGTTGAGTTTTCGATGCATGCTTCGCCCGGGGCCTTTTAAAATGGTTAATCGTCATGGATGAGGTATATTGGGGTTTGTGAACGTGCTTGGACACTTGGTTGCATGCTTGAGATTAATTGTGGATTATTATCTTGTTTAGCATATAATTCATCGGTCACGGGACCAAGGCAAGGTTTGGACTTGAACTACGGAGTCATAAGATACGTATGACGTACGAGCATAGCCCTTTATTATAATTGCAATTGTGAGTGCATGGTACGCTATATTGCAATAAATGTATATTGAATTGCATGGTTTATGGTAACCACTATGAATGGACATATATACATTGGGAATTATATGGTGCCGTTTTTGAGCGAGCAATGATTGGATGTCGTCGCCTTCGAGCGAACATCAGTTATGACGCCACTGCTGTTGAGCATGCGTGAGAATGAAATGCCGCTATTGTAGAGCGAGCAATGAGATAGAACTATGGAACCATAAATGAGATAAATGGGATAGTTGTAATCATTGTTTAATGATTTGATATTATGGTTATGATATCGGTATATAGCATATGTATTCGCTAATCAATGTAATGATTAACTGGCATTTGAGAATTTGATGATTTCAGTTGTTTTGAGAACATGGACAGTACAGAGAATCCCGGATGAGAATGATACCATCCAGGGAGTATATTTTGTATTTCATAGCATTTACATAGTTGTAAATTATGAATTGTATTATTATGATTGTTGGATTTGGGATATTGGTATGCTCACCCCGTGTGGGGGCTGTCTCTGTTGGGGCAGGTTATTAGGTACATCGATGGCTTGGAGTTGAGCTCAAGCTTTGGATTTGAGGTGATTCCAGAGATCGGAGTACCATAGACGGTATTGAGCACGACGTTTTATACATTTGATACACATGGACTTATTCGATGCTTGCATGTGAGCACTATTATGTGTATATGGTATGTATAAAAAGGCGAGGGCTTTTCTCTCTTCATTTATGAATAGCATGCAATTATTCATTGAATTGCTAAATGAATTGAGGACATGTTAGTGTATTATATTGGTGCATGAGATTTATGTGGTCATAGTTGGGGAAACTGGACATTATATTGAATAATGTAAAGAAATTTTATTATATGCATGATTGGCTATGATGATAAGTGGTTTTTCCCCTACATGTATGATTGTATGCACTAATGGCATGGATTAATACACTAATAATGGGTTAAGGGCACGGGGGTCCTTACAACGCTTCAATGGGGCGGCCTTAGAAGTCCACACTGCAATAGTAGATGTCCTTATTAATGCCTTCACACAAGGGCTTAAGGCAGGAGAGTTCTTTAAATCATTGGTAAAGAAACCCCCGACAGTTATGACGAACTTCTAGGAAGAGCTGAAAAGTACATCAATCTCGAAGATGCTCAGAGACACAGAAGGGCTGATCTACGGCCATCAGAGAAGAAAGAGAAGTTAGAGATAAGCAAGAAAAGACCGGCTGATAGGACCGACGATATTGGTCGACCCAGAAGCCAATTTGCTTCACATATACCTCTGTCCATGAGCTTGTAAAGAGCTATGTTAATATGTGATGATAGAAAGATTTTGGAAAGACCAAAGAAGTCGGACAAGGGACCCCGTCTGCCTCCATCTGATAAGTACTGTCGATTCCATAGAGAGTACGGTCATATAACTAATGAGTGTCAGAAGCTTGAAGATGAGGTAGAGAGAATCATCAAAAGAGATTCTGAAATAAAAACTCTCCTAACAAGGACTCAAGAACCTTATCACAAAAATCATGGTAGAAGCCGATACCCAGGTAACAGAAGAGAAAAAAACACCACATGATGCACGAACCAGATCCCGTGAGAGGGATATTCCTCCTAGAGAAACAAATAATCAAAAGAGAAGGGTCGAACAGGTGGAGAACAATCCCACCCGAGGAACTATCACTATGATCTTGGGGGGAACCACTGATGGAGACTCGGGCAGAGCTCGGAAAGTCATGGCAGAAGATTTGAAAGTTTCGAAGTATCGGAAGAGGTAATTTCAAGAGAGGATCCTGTCATAAGCTTTGTGCCTGATGATCTGAGTTGCAGCACCGCACAATGATGCTCTAGTGGTCACTGTAACCATAGTTAACTATGACGTGGCAATGATCTTCATTGATACCGGGAGCTCAGTTAACATTTTGTTCAAAGACACTTTTGTAGGGTCTTCATACCTTAACATCATTATAATCACGTATTATGGGCTAAACATGCATTAATAACATCTTAGGGTTCCGGTTGTAGCTTTGAGCTAATAGAATTACAGGCTAAAAATAAAATTCCATGAGCTAATTAATTACATTCTCGATAATGAATGTTAAAGCTATAGATTTACACTACTCCTAGAGTAGAGACTATCAAAATCCTGTATCCTATATTCTTTCATGCTCCTTTTAGCTCACTGCCTCAACCCGACCCTTAGCCCTTCAGTCCAAAAGTGTACCTATAGGAACAACCCATCATGAGCATGTACATCATTACTTAACATCATAAAAATAATGGCATATAAATCAATGCATGAAAATAATCGTAACATATACTTCCTAGTTAATCGCATTAACCCACTTTGGTTGTCCTTGTTTCATAGTCATGCATGTAATCATTAGTTCTTGACATAAATGATTAAAATCATACTTCACATATGTTCATAATCAACAATGTTAATTAGAAATGTGACTGTCCTGGTCCTGTTATGACAGCGGCACAATTGGCCCCATCGCTTCGACATATGCGGTACTGTGATACCCCTCGCTACACCTTGATAGCGGATGTAATCTCCTCGCTAGCTATGTCAGCGGTAAGTACCTTCCTCGCTTGCCCATAACAACCAACGGACATTCAACCATTTCTAGTAACATAGTTTAACATACATCATAGCATCTTTAATCATCATAAACATCATCATCACTTATCATAAACGTCCTCATAAACATCATATAATCTTTACTCATCATAAACATCATCATCATAAACTTACTTGTCATAATCATTATCATAAACATCATATCATCTTTACTCATCATAAACATCATCATCATAAACGTACTTATCATAACGATCATCATAAACATCATATCATCATTACTCATCATAAACATCATCATCATAAACTTACTTATCATAATCATCATCATAAACATCATCATCATAAACTTACTTATCATAATCATCATCATAAACATCATATATACTTATGCAACCATTGCGTAATCTTAGTATATGAGTGTGTTTTACCGTCCGATGCCCGTACGTCTCTTACGTACCTTAATTCCCAAAAGTGGAGAAGTTGAAGAACTTTATCTCCTTGATGTTGTTGGTACCTGGGGTGGTTCTACACAACCATACAAATCAATATTAGAAGCTAAATAATAGCCAAATACCAAAAATTCAACAAAAAACATCATTTGCCATTTTTAAGCTGATGGCGCTTTATTGCTGCATCGAGGCGATCGATCGCCTGACTTTTTGTCTCGCGGCGATCGATCGCTTCAAATATGGCGATCGATCGCCTGTAGCATTTTTTCTACTGGCCTTCGGCGATCGATCCGATCGATCGCCTCATATATGGCGATCGATCGCCACCTGCTGGTGCGCGATTCTTCACCATTTTTGAGCATTTTTCCAAGCTCAATCTCATACCCTTCAAACCCAAACTTTCCAACATAACAAATATCATCATAACTCACTAAAACCCACATAAAACACTTCAAAAATCATACCCAACCACATACAACATATACCCAAAAACAAATCTACAAAAATCCCAAAATGCTAACCCATTTCTAAACCAAACATCATTAAAACTTTAGGAAGGGTTTCGTACCTCTTGAGGGCTCCAAATCTTAACAAAAATCCCACAAACAAAAGTTTTGTGAAGATTTCTCCTTCCTTCCTTGCCAAGTTTCGAAAATGGGAAATGGGTAGGGTTTGAGAGTGAAATTGGGGATTTAAAAGAGTAAAGGATAAAGTGGGGTTAAAGTGATGGGTAAAAGGTGGGGTAAAGGGTTATAAGAGTTATTAATTTGCACCCCAAAATCAACATGATGTATAAAATACCCCAACATGATATTTTAAAAGCATTTTACAAAAATGCAACAAACTTCCACTAAATTCATATTTTTCCTCACAATTAACAACCAATACAATTAAATCATGTTAACACCTCATTTCCCAACATGCATAACATGCACCCTGAAATGCAACCCCCGAGTCACGCCTATAATGTGACTAAGCATTTCAACAAGATAATTAATTTCAACACATAAATCAATTATCATCATAATTAATCATATAAACATCATTAATGCCCAAAGTGGCCCTTATTGCCACAAACATAACATCCTACGCAGTCTTTCGTCGAGTGTGGTTGCCCACAAAGAGAGCATTGGACCTTCACAAATCTGCCTCCCTGAGACTGTCCTCTTCCTGACGGGGTGTCATTCCTACGGCTTCCTTTCCAACGATTCTCGGGCCTCTTACCACTGAACCTCGAAGCCGATGTGTTCCCCCTTGGCTTGAACTGATCACCCCTCGGCTTCAAATTATCAGAAGTAGATTTCTAAGGGGGTGCTGGAGGTGGCACGACATCATGATATGCACCAACTCCCAGTTCAGCTAGCTCAGCCCGTGAAAGGGCGTCATCAAAGCAAGCAGGGCCATAAGTGATCACCCTGTCATACAGTTCAGGCCTCAAGCCTTTCATGAAGTTCCTCATCTTTGCTTGAGTACTTGCGGCGATATGAGGTACATATCTGAGCAAAGAACAGTAATGAAGAGCATAATCTGACACAGGCATGTTACCTTGCTTGAGGTTAGTAAACTCATCTTCCTTAGCCTGTCGTGCAGCAGCTGAAAAGCAGCGGGTCAGAAAGCGAGTTCTGAACAGCTTCCAATTTATTTCCTGTCCCTGAGCCTCTTGCTCTATTACTGTGGTCTTCCACCACATCAATGCCTTCTTGACCAGTTGGAACTCCGCTAGCCTTATCCATGCTGACTTAGCACAAGGAGCTGCCACAAATATCTGTTCTATCCTCTCTAACCATTCCCCGGCCAGTTCCCCTGTCTCAATTCCTTCGAACATCGGGGGTCGGTATGTCAGAAACTGAGCCAAACTTAGCTCCCCAGGTAGTAACTGTTGCTCAGAGAGTTCTTCGCCCAAGGCTGGCGGTGGTAGGGGATTGGTACGCCCAGCACTTGCATTAACACTAATTGCATCACCCACTTCCACATTTGCTGCCATGCTGCAAGACAAGGGTTAACAACAATACCCAAAAGCAGTTCATATAATACATCGTTAGAAAACATAACATGTTAGTATAACAGTCGTATACTTCACATGCAACATATGCACAAAACATGTTTAAAAGAAGCACCTAGCCAACTTATTGCTAAGGCTACCCTTCACTCATTCCCGGGTTCTCTAACCACTGCTCTGATACCACTAATGTAGGGTCTTCCTTCCTTAACATCATTATAATCACGTATTATGGACTAAACATGCATTAATAACATCTTAGGGTTCCGGTTGTAGCTTTGAGCTAATAGAATTACAGGCCAAAAATAAAATTCCATGAGCTAATTAATTACATTCTCGATAATGAATGTTAAAGCTATAGATTTACACTACTCCTAGAGTAGAGACTATCAAAATCATGTATCCTATATTCTTTCATGCTCCTTTTAGCTCACTGCCTCAACCCTACCCTTAGCCCTTCAGTCCAAAAGTGTACCTACAGGAACAACCCATCATGAGCATGTACATCATTACTTAACATCATAAAAATAATGGCATATAAATCAATGCATGAAAATAATCGTAACATATACTTCCTGGTTAATCGCATTAACCCACTTTGGTTGTCCTTGTTTCATAGTCATGCATGTAATCATTAAATCTTGACATAAATGATTAAAATCATACTTCACATATGTTCATAATCAACAATGTTAATTAGAAATGTGACTGTCCTAGTCCTGTTATGACAGCGGCAGAATTGGCCCCCTCGCTTCGACATATAGCGGTACTGTGATACCCCTCGCTACACCTTGATAGCGGATGTAATCTCCTCGCTAGCTATGTCAGCGGTAATTACCTTCCTCGCTTGCCCATAACAACCACCGGACATTCAACCATTTCTAGTAACATAGTTTAACATACATCATAACATCATAGCATCTTTAATCATCATAAACATCATCATCACTTATCATAAACGTCCTCATAAACATCATATAATCTTTACTCATCATAAACATCATCATCATAAACTTACTTGTCATAATCATCATCATAAACATCATATCATCTTTACTCATCATAAACATCATCATCATAAACTTACTTATCATAACCATCATCATAAACATCATATCATCTTTACTCATCATAAACATCATCATCATAAACTTACTTATCATAATTATCATCATAAACATCATATATACTTATGCAATCATTGCGTAGTCTTAGTATAGGAGTGTGTTTTACCGTCCGGTGCCCGTACGTCTCTTACGTACCTTAATTCCCAAAAGTTGAGAAGTTGAAGAACTTTATCTCCTTGATGTTGTTGGTACCTGGGGTAGTTCTACACAACCATACAAATCAATATTAGAAGCTAAATAATAGCCAAATACCAAAAATTCAACAAAAAACATCATTTGCCATTTTTAAGCTGATGGCGATCGATCGCTGCATCGAGGCGATCGATCGCCTTACTTTTTGTCTCGCGGCGATCGATCGCCTGTAGCATTTTTTTGCTACTGGCCTTCGGCGATCGATCGCCTCATATATGGCGATCGATCGCCACCTACTGGTGCACGATTCTTCACCATTTTTGAGCATTTTTCCAAGCTCAATCTCATACCCTTCAAACCCAAACTTTCCAACATAACAAATATCAGCATAACTCACTAAAACCCACATAAAACACTTCAAAAATCATACCCCAACCACATACAACATATACCCAAAAACAAATCTACAAAAATCCCAAAATGCTAACCCATTTCTAAACCAAACATCATTAAAACTTTAGGAAGGGTTTCATACCTCTTGAGGGCTTCAAATCTTAACAAAAATCCCACAAACAAAAGTTTGTGAAGATTTCTCCTTCCTTCCTTGCCAAGTTTCGAAAATGGGAAATGGGTAGGGTTTGAGAGTGAAATTGGGGATTTAAAAGAGTAAAGGATAAAGTGGGGTTAAAGTGATGGGTAAAAGGTGGGGTAAAGGGTTATAAGAGTTATTAATTTGCACCCCAAAATCAACATGATGTATAAAATACCCCAACATGGTATTTTAAAAGCATTTTACAAAAATGGAACAAACTTCCACTAAATTCATATTTTTCCTCATAATTAACAACCAATACAATTAAATCATGTTAACACCTCATTTCCCAACATGCACCCTGAAATGCAACCCCCGGGTCACGCCTATCATGTGACTAAGCATTTCAACAAGATAATTAATTTCAACACGTAAATCAATTATCATCATAATTAATCATATAAACATCATTAATGCCCAAATTGCATATAATTAATTTCGGGGCATCACAACTTTAGAAAAGATGCAGATTGAAGGGTCAAAGTTTGAACACATTACAACTCCTTTGTACGTCACCGGGCATGCAATTCAACCTCTTGGACAGATCACCCTTCCCTTATCTCTTGGCCATGGGATGTCGCGCATAACAAAAATGGTTAATTTCACTGTGGTTGAGGCACCTTACTCATATAATACAATCTTAGGTCGACCTGCTATGAAGGACTTCAAAGCAGTAGCTTCTACATACCATCAGAAACTAAAATTTCCAGTGTGTAGAGAGGTTGGGGTTCTTTGTGGTGATCATAAAATAGCCCACCGATGTTATGTGGATGAAGTAAAAGAAAATAGAAAATGAGCTCGTCAAGAGATTGGTTGTATTGAAAGAGTTGGGTATAGTATTCCTATTGACAGAGGCGTCCCAAACAGCTTAGATGAAGAGCCAGAAATAGTTGAGCTCGTCACCACTGATCAGAAAGTAAAAGTAGCCAGAGACTTGGAAACAAATATAAAGCAGATCTCATCTCGTGTCTGATCAAGAATGAGGATATCTTTGCTTGGAGCGCGTGTGATCTGAGGGGAATTAGCCCCGACATCCTAGAACATCGTTTGAATGTGTTTTCAAGAGCCCAACCTGTAAAACAGAAGAAAAGACACTTTGGACCTGAAAGTGATAAAGTAATAAGAGATCAAGTCGAGAACTCCTTCGTGCAGGTCATATTCGATAAATACAATTTCCAACATGGCTCTCAAACGTGGTTCTGGTACCCAAGAGCTCAGGAAAGTGAAGGATTTGCATAGAATTCCGAGATCTTAATAAGGCATGCCCAAAGGATTGTTACCCATTACCAAGGATTGATCAGAAGTAGGACACCAGTACTTGTGTTTAATGGATGCCTACCAGGGATATCATCAAATCCCTTTGGCTGAGGAAGATCAAGATAAGGTGAGTTTTGTTACCTAGGATGGGACCTTCTACTATGTGGTTATGCCCTTCAGGCTATAGAATGCAGGGGCTACTTACCAGCGGTTGATGGATAAGGTGTTTTCAGAACAGCTATGCCGAAATGTGGAAGTATATGTAGATGACATTCTGGTAAAATCAAAAAGTGGCACAGATCTAATAGCCGATCTGGCGGAGACTTTCTCCACTCTCAGGTCTTATGGGTTAAAGTTAAATTCCCAGAAATGTGTGTTTGGGGTAAAAAGTGGAAAATTTCTGGGCTACATGGTGACAGAGAGGGGTATTGAAGCTGATCCAGAAAAAAGTGAAAGCTATCTGTGGGATGTCTCCTCCGAAGAACATTCAAGAGGTACAACGCCTCACAGGAAAAATCGTTGCTTTGTCACGTTTTATCTCTAGATCAGCTCATAGAAGTCTCCCCTTTTTCAAGATACTCCGGAAAGCTGATAAGTTCTAATGGAATGAAAAATACGGGGAAGCATTCGAAGAATTGAAAAAATACCTGGCTGAACTCCATATACTAGCTAAGCCACTGCTGGCAGAACGATTTTTTATCTACTTATCAGCAACAGAGGAAGCAATCAGCTCGGTTCTAGTAAAAGAGATGGAATCAGAATAGCAACATATCTATTACTTATCTCATGCCTTGAAAGATGCTGAGCTGAGGTATTCAGAGATCTAAAAGTTGGCCTTAATGCTGATCCTAACAGCTAGACTCAGGCCTTATTTCCTATCGCATCCTATAACGGTGTTAACAAACAGCTCACTCGGAAAAATACTCAGTCGTGCAGATCTCTCTGTACGACTAGTCAAGTGGACAACTGAGCTAGGAGAGTATGATATACAGTACGAGCTACGCACGGCTATCAAAGCTCAGGCTTTAGCAGATTTCATTGCGGAAACTATGCATCCCGAAAAGGAAGAGTTATGGAAAGTATTTGTTGATGGTTCTTCTTGTAATGAGGGAAGCGGTATTGGGGTTGTGCTGATCTCTCCCACGGGAGATGAGGTACAGTTGGCAGTACGATTGGATTTTTGGGCCTCCAACAATGAAGCAGAGTATGAGGCAGTATTAGCCGGATTGAGGGCTGCTCGAAATGTTGGAGCTAAGCGCATATAGGTCTTCTCGGATTCTCAGCTAGTAGCCCAACAGATGAATGGGGTCTATGAGGTTAAGAATGAGAAGTTAATTCAATATGCAAGTACCATAGAAAAAATCAAGGAGGGATTTCTAGAAGTAATATTCAAACAGATCCCAAGAGAAGAGAATAGAAAGGCCGACAACTTGGCAAGAATGGCTAGTGCTCTCCGCACTTGACAAAATAGAGATGTGGTGTTTCAAGTTGAATTAACCCCTAGTCAGGATGATCCATCTGAATCTATGGAAGAAAATGATTGGAGAACATATATCTTAGACTATCTTACCAATGCTAAACTCCCGAGTGATCCAAAAAGGCCTATAGACTCAAGCAGAGGAGTAAGAGATTCATACTCATTGAAGGAATCTTGTACAAGAGGTTTTTTGCTCAACCACTTCTGCGTTGTCTGGGTCCGAAATAATCAGAATATGTATTTAGGGAAATCCATGAGGGATGTTGTGGAAATCATCTAGAAGCATATTTCCTGGCAAAGAAGGTGCTCCTTGCTGGATATTTATGGCCTACAATTCAGAAGGACTCTACTACTATGGTTATATCATGTAATAGTTGTCAGAGACACTCTAGACTTCAGCATCATCCAGCTATGATGATGAAATCAACTATGGCAGCATGCCCGTTTGACCAGTGGTGCTTTGATATAGTAGGACCCTTTCCAACAGGTAAAGCTCAGAAGAGATTTTTAATTGTCGCTATTGATTATTTCTCGAAGTGAGTTGAAGCTGAACTGTTAGCCAGAATCACTGAGAAAGAGGTCTTCAACTTCATTTAGAAAAACATCGTCTGCCGATATGGTGTCCCGAGGAAAATCATCTCGGATAACGGAAGGCAATTCCATGGAGCTCTGCTCAGGGCATGGTGTGAAGATTTAAAAATCCATCAGGCTTTTACTTCTGTTGCGTATCCTCAAAGCAATGGTCAGATAGATGTCATCAACAGGTCTCTGGTGCAGAGCATTAAAGCTAGGTTGGGGAAAGCAAAAAGAAATTGGGTGGAAGAACTACCTATTGAACTGCGCCAAGGACGGGAACAGGTGTAACACCATTCAGTATGGTCTATGGAAATGAAGCGGTACTCACAGCTGAAATTGGAGCAGACCTCGGCCCTAGTTACGCCAGGAGCAAGGGTTTTCACCCTACCTCAGGAGCACGTTTACGACGAGCTCACCTCAGCCCTGGTTACGCCAGGAGCAAGGGTATTCACCCTACCTCATGAGCACGTTTACGACGAGCTCACCTCAGCCCTGGTTACGCCAGGAGCAAGGGTTTTAACCCTACCTCAGGAGCACGTTTACGACGAGCTTACTTCAACCCTGGTTACGCCAGGAGCAAGGGTTTTCACCCTACCTCAGGAGCAAGTTTACGACGAGCTCACCTCAGCCCTGGTTACGCCAGGAGCAAGGGTTTTAACCCTACCTCAGGAGCACGTTTACGACGAAGCTCACATCAGCCCTGGTTATGTCAGGAGCAAGGGTTTTCACCCTACCTCAGGAGCACGTTTGCGACGAGCTCACCTCAGCCCTGGTTATGCCAGGAGCAAGGGTTTTCACCCTACCTCAGGAGCACGTTTACGACGAGCTCACCACAACCCTGGTTACTCCAAGAGCAAGGGTTTTCACCCTATCTCAGGAGCACGTTTACGACGAGTTCACCTCAACCCTGGTTACGCCAGGAGCAAGGGTTTTCACCCTACCTCAGGAGCACGTTTACGACGAGCTCACCTCAGCCCTGGTTACGCCAGGCTTAAGGGTTTTCACCCAAACATAGCCAAACTAGTTCATGCTTGGTCCTACCTGTTTAAAGTTTGCCATTTCGTGGTAATCTTATAAATGTGGCCGTGCTAGTTCATGCTTGGTCCTACCTGTTTAAAGTTTTCCATTTTGTTGTAATCTATTAAACATGGCCGAGCTAGTTCATGCTTGGTCCTACCTATTTAAATTTTACCATTTCGTGGTAATCTATTAAACGTGGCCGAGCTAGTTCATGCTGGATCCTACCTGTTTAAAGTTTGTCATTCATGGTAATTTATTAAACATGGCAGAGCTAGTTCATGTTTGGTCCTACCTGTTTAAAGTTTGTCATTTAATGGTAATTTATTAAACATGGCCAAGCTAGTTCATGCTTGGTCCTACCTGTTTAAAGTTTGCCATTACGTGGTAATTTATTAAACATGGCCGAGCTAGTTCATGCTTGGTCCTACCTGGTTAACGTTTGCCATTTCGTGGTAATCTATTAAACATAGCCAAGCTAGTTTATGATTGGTCCTACCTGTTTAAAGTTTGTCATTTCGTGGTAATTTTTTAAACGTGGTCGAGCTAAATCATGATTGGCCCTACCTGTTTAAAGTTTGCCATGACGTAGTAATTTATTAAACGTGGCCAATCTAATTCATGCTTGGTCCTATCTGATTAAGCTTTGCCATACAAAAAAGACAAGTATGTTAAAACAGAACTGACATTAAAGGAAAAGAGCAATTCCAAGTGATTACAAAAACAGAGCGGAATACGGACTAAAAGGGGGAAAACATATCTAAAGGCCAGGGGGAGAGAGACAGCTACTTTCTCTACATCTAGAAAGTCCAGAGAGACGTCAGGTACAAGACAACCCCGCTCTTGGATCTGACTTAGACATCCTTGGAAACCAGCTTCAACGAAAGTAAGGAGCTTCTCCCCTACCAACTCTTCAGACTTTTGTTTCTTCTCAGCTGCCTCCTTCTGAGCCTTAGCAAGCTCGTGCTCAGCAGAGTTAGCTAACCCTTTAGACAATGCTAGCTCATTACGTAGCTCCTGAAGGTCAGTCTCATACTGGCGTTTCTGGGCCTCAATCAAGGAACGAGCATCGGCCTCAGCAACGGTCTTCTTGTCGAGCTGAGCTTTAAGCTCAGAGACTTCCTTCTCATGCAAAGATTTGGCATCAGCCAGTGAGTCTTGCATAGCCTCGAAGACCTTGGTGTCTTTTAGGGATTGTCTTCGGATGAAAGAATCCCTTGATGTAAACTCCCCCATCAAGAGCATGGCCTCGGTAAGACGGCTACCAGTCCGGGTAATCAGGTCCCCCGAGCTCAGTTGGTTCATGTTAAGAGCATCCTACGCAATAGGCAGGTCACGAGCCACAGCTAAGGCAACTGTGCTCGGCCCCTCCCCAACAAGTCTAACTCCTCCTCGGTAGGCCTCCATCACCCGCTCACGACACCTCTCGACCTGAGCTGGCTCACCTCCTTTCTCACCTACCGTCGGAGGGTCGGACGGATCAGGTCGGGCCCGAACTTGCCTTAGAGGCTGAGCTTCTACAGCCACAGACCCTGCAGACCCCCGTGGTGCAGCCTATTTTTTCATGGAGAGCTGAGCTACCTCCCCGGTAGAACTCTCAGCCCCAACATCCACAATAGTCACTCCCTCGGCTGCCTGGGAGTGGGCATGTTTTTGTTTTCTCTTCTGAACAGCCTTCAACACTAATGAGCTCATGACTCTGTCCTCTGAATCAACAAGTAAAGAGATCAGTTATACCTAACAGAAAACACTTAGAATAAAATAGCTATTAAAGCTTGCTAGAACAAGTACCAGCTCTCCCCCTCAAAGTCAGATCAGTCGGACTCAGCTCAGCAAAACAAAGGAGCTCCTCCACCAACATCTTAGATGAATTGAAGTAGTGGCCTCCAATAGCTCTCATTACATCTAAGTAGATGGGGCTCTTTTGAAAATTTTTAGGTGGAGAGGGGAGAACCGGGAGATGATCTTGCCAATCAGTACAGCAGACCCAGGGCCGAGGAGGTTTTACGAAAAAGAAATCATTTTTCCAATCCTTAATCTTACTATGGTACCCCGAACAAAGGCACAACCATGTCGGCTGGTCACATACCAGGGTCCCTCATCGGATCTCTTGATATGGAAGAAGTAAGAGAGGGAAAGGTGGTCGTAAGGTAATCCCAATGCCCTAAAAATAACCACAAGACTACACAAAATACAGAAGGAGTTGGGAGAGAATTGGCTAATGTTGAGCTGATAAAAGGTGCTAAGCTCGTGAAAGAACTCAGGAAGAGGAAAACGTAAACCCCCCTCCAGCTGCCCGCGGTAGAAGGTGTAGTAACCCTCAGGAGGTTGGTGCGGTCGTAGGGAGGAGGAGGGGAATATGAATTCATGGTCAGAAGGGGCTTGGCTGAGCTGGCGTATTTGGGCCTCATCTGACTCATCCAAAGCAGGAACATATAGTTCGTACCAGGGATAGTTACCCGAAGGCGACTCCGATCTAAGACGAGGACTGGCCTCAGCAATCTGAAGGCCGTGCCCAGCCGAGGTCCCAGCTTCCTGGGGATCCTCAGTTCGCACAACTTCCTCAGTTGGCTCAACTCCCTCAGTTCGAACCGCTCATTCAAGAGGGGCAATCCCTTCGGGATAAAATGAACCGTACTGATCTACCGCCCTAAGATCCTCGTCAGTTAGAGGGGAAGGAAATAATTGATCAGTGGAGAAAGACATTTTTTAACAAAAACAGCTGACAATAAATCTACCTAGGAGTTTTTAGAAAGAGAAAAATGGAGAGTAATGCGAAAGAGGTCGGAGCCGATCTGTTTCAAAATTACAAAAGTAGACAATGAGGGACCATGCGTAATATATATATAGGGGGACCTCCCCGAATCAGAGCCGTTGATCTCTGATGCGCTGTACGGTCTGGATTGGCCTTGGGAATCGGGCAGACAGCCCAACGGTCGGAATTTTTGATTTCAAAATTCAATTTACTTAGCCGTTATTTCCCGCCTAAATTAAGGGATATCAGAAGAGGTTGCTCATCAGGATAACTTAGCACATACGAACTTCTGGTCTACAATGTCAGCCCGACATGGAGGGGGACTGTGATACCCCCTAAATATGAAGACACAACCTGATGAGCCGACCTGACTCCGCGGTGTATTACTTGACCTTCCTCAAAAGACCTCGCCTGTTGTTCTGCGCTCTTTGTTAAGGCCGACCTGTTTGGCCGACGTGTTTCACCTCACCTGTTGACCCTTCGCCAAACTGCCTGGCAACCTCTTTTGGACCCGAGCTCATTGGCAGAGCTCTTCTTATTCCCTGCTTGATACGTGTGCACAACAAGAAAACTAAGTCCCCTAAACCAGGTAAGTCCTAGAACTGCCGAGCAATATCTGGGATTTGATTGTATTAACAAGATCTTAACATATCTGTGTAAGATTTGGATAAACATGGAAGGAGCCCTTGCGGCATGGTAACTCTTGGGTCTCTGCCTATAAATACCAGGTTTGGGGTATCAACTCATTCATTCATAATTTCTTTCACTTACTTTACAAGTGTATATTATCTCGTATCCTCTCGCCTGACTTGAGCGTCGGAGGGGACTCGGCGGAAAAACTTCCGGCCCCTTCTCATTGTTGCTTCGTGCTTTCAGGTCATCTTAGAGGATACTTACACCTACCATTGTCGTTATTTTGAGCATCGGAGAAGAAAGAGGGGTGAACCCCCTCTTAGAGGAGGAGGTAGTATCGATGGGGGTGGTTCTGGTTCTGGTTCTGGTTCTGGTTCTGGAAGAGGAGGATTTGGGGGTGTGGTGGTCTTGGAGGAGGGGTAGGAAGAGAGGTGGTTTTGAAGGAGGCGGAGGTGGAGGCACCAGAGGCGGTTCTCGTCATTGTGGTGGATTTGAGGTTGGCGGTGGGGGTGGAGGAGGATGTGGAGGCAGGCGGTTCTGGGCATGGTGGTGGAGTGCCTCACGTTAACAATAATGACACCAGTACATTTCAATATTTTGACAGCTAACAGTATTACGTTGTATTTCTTATAAATTAACCTCTGAACTTTGGGTTGAAAAAACATAATAATAAAAAGCAACAGGCATACAAATTACATAAAAAAAGGGCTCGAATATTAGAGGGTTAGTTTAGGTGCAAAACCTATTTGAGAGTATTTCTGATTAATAATAATTAATTATAATATTTTATTAATAATTAAATTAAATAAATAATTTATTTTAAATTTAATTGAAATAAAATAATAGAAATAAGTGCAAAACATATTCAGTGTATTTTTGTCATTTATGAATAAAAATAATCTATACCACCTATTTATCAAGTACACCAAACACGATATTACTTATCATATTTTATTAATCATACGAACCAAACGCAATATAATTTATCCATTAGTTTATTTATCAACACATTATCCACTTTTTAATCTATCTATCACTTATCATATCCTCGAACCAAGCGCACCCTTAATTCAGGTTAGGTCCTACTTTATCCGGATTTCTATCAATAAGGAAATTGACACAAAATTTATAACTTTTAATCACTTCTCTAAAATAGCATTTAATAATTATTTTTGTACAATAATACTTATAAATTTTGTTAGAAAAATAAAGATATAGTACGATGATTAAAGCGCACAAGCGGAGGCGTGCCTTAGCTAAAGCGTGGGAGTCCCTTTGATTATATGCACTGTTCCCCCACTTTAAACAACAAGAACACGGCTTAGTGATATTAAATAATTATCCATGACTTTATTTCATTATTAAACCTTATTATAAATTAAAGAATTACAATTTCCAGTCCTAAGATCTTCTTCTCTTAGCAAAAGATTTCTTCCATAGTCTAGTTAATTATGCACCAATGGTCCTTATTGAGACACAAGTGGTTCTTTTATCATCGCACGACTTTGGTTTAATCACACACACACATATCACATGTATGATGATGATGTCCTCAAGTAAATTATCTCGAGGATAACATCAAAATAACCATTAGCTCACTAAATCTGTTTATTAATATTATTTGGCTTTACATAGAAAACTGATTCGAATATTATTCTTTAATTGATAGACTCAGAGATTGAAAGAAATGAGATTATTATTATTATTATCGAAAGAAATGGGATAGGTAAAAAGATCGTGATTTTTGTCATTCGAATTCGAAACAAATCATGATATTTTATAATTAAAAACGTAAAAAAGGCTAATTTGATGTGAAGAAGTTAAATAATTTTTTTTTTTCATTTACATGCGTGTGATGAAACTATTTGGCATTGAACAATCAAAACATAAAATAGGTATAATATAGACATGCTTAGTGCAAGTTCAACAAACAAAAGAAAAGAAAGAAGAATAAATTAAAGTTTATCATTAGAGTTACTTGAGTAAAATTTAAATCACCACTACAAAAACAATAATGAAAGAGTAGTAGGAAAGAAATGGATAATAAAGAGGTAAAATGATGAAGTAACAAAATTAAATAACACCCCATAAGTGTGGAAGCACATATGTATGTCCGTAAAGAGTGTGCCCTCAAGGGTATGTCCGAGTTGGTGGAGCACGTGAGTTCGGAATTGTAAGATCATGAGTTTGATTTTCCTTGCCAACACTTTCTCAGTCTGATCATGTCGCACCTCCATTACCCAATGCAGTTTACCAGATTGGCGTGATGGGTTTTATCTAGTACAAATTCTCACGAGTATCGGCTGCAAGTTTCCTCGTCATAAAAAAAGTGGTGTTAGGACTTGGGATTCATTCAATGATTACTTCTTTTATTTTTTATATTTCCTAAAAAAACCCATGTTTATATTCTATCGGGAGATATTTATGACACTACACCAATATCACGCCATCTTTAGAAATTCTCCTCTCAAGAAAAGTAGCAATTTGTGTGCCATTGCCACTATATGCTCCACTTGTTAACTCAGTCCTAAAGTTCAAGTATAAAACCACCTTTCCCAAATTTAGAAAAAGAAAAATCAAATTTTACAAGTTTATTTTATTTTCTTGGTATTGTGGGTTTCCTCTGAAATATGAAAGGTTGATTTATTTTATTTAAATATTTTAGTTTCCACACGGAAAAAATGATACAAAATTACATTAAAAGGATGGCCTGGACCTAGGGATGGCAATGGGGCGGGTCCAAATCCGGACCCGTATTGAACCCGACCCGTCGGGGCGGGTCCAAACTCGCTTCAACCGGGTTTGGAAGCGGGGCGGGGCGGGTCCTGGGATTGGCCGAACCCGTCCCGCTATGCATTTTTAATTTTTTTTTTTTTAAAAATTAATATTGAATATACATTTCACTTCTTTGATTGTACAATAATTTGTTATTGTTTAATTTCATATCAAAATTCATGTGTTTATGGTAAAGAAGTTGAACATTTTGAATGGAATAAAAACTAAATAATAAATATTTGATAGTTTAAAGATAGTTTACGATGCTTATTATAAATATTTACTAGAGGAAAACATTAAATTGAATCTCAAAACTCAATTTTTGTGTTTCAAAATTAATTTCTACCAAATTTTTTTTTTTTATAAAAAAAAAATTGTGCGGGTCGGGGTGGGGCGGGTAAACCCACGAACCCGGCGGGTCTAAGCGGGGCGGGGCGGGTATGAGTTTTATGTGTAGCGGGGCGGGTCCTGGGATTGGCTAAACCCGTCCGAAACCCACCCCGTTGCCATCCCTACCTGGACCATAAATCTGATGTGAATTGTTCAAATTATTACATTAAAAGAAAAAGGGAAAAAGAAAAATACAAAGTAAATGGGTCCACAAGTATGGTTTTATGATTAATAGTTTGAATGGTCAAGGTATCAATTATTTGGTCTTTCTTCTTAAGCATCGGATGCTTAAACTTGATGACCAATAAATTTATTTTTTTTTCTGTTTTTTCAATGGAGGGGTGAAATGGGTATTTTCTCTTCTACTTTTTTTTTATTTTTATTTTTATAAAAAAGTATTTATAAATAAATTAATTAAGATTAAACAAAAAATTATAGATCTTTTAGAATATTACAACTTGGAATTCTATTGGTATATATTAGTAATGGTTTCATACTCAATAGTAATATCATAATATAGATTAAGTAATATTACACTCATATTCACCTAAAATGATTATGTAAATGAAAAAATGATATTTTAAAAATATTAAGATTTAGAAGATTATGTCATTATTAAAATACGAAATTCTAGAAATAAAAAACACATAAAAAAGTTAAGACAAAATATAATAAATATTGATAATATTTTTTTGGCGAGCAGTAATTTTTAATTATTAATGTTTAATGATGGAAATGAATATTTGTTATTGAAATATATTATTTATGATAAAAAGAAAACAAAATAGGTATTGATTTAGTTGTATATCAAGTGGAACATTATAACAAATTGCTTAGGCCTCTTGAACTGAGTGTATTTGATGACGCTCGATTTTGATAGCGGCATCTTGCGGCATGTGTTTTTATAAATTTTTTTTAAATTAAAAAACGGATACATATCGTAAGATATCGTCCGAAAAACACTACTCTTAGGGGCGTCATCAGAAAAACACTTGAAGTGGGGTCTTGTATCACTCTGCTAAATGTTTGATTTTGAGTTGATATTTTTTTAAAAAAAAATTATGTTTATTTTTATCATTAATATAATTAAAAGAAATTATTTTTGTTACAGTTAAATGAACTTTCAAAACTATTCCTCATTAAATAAAGAAAAGAAAAACATTGCATCACCATGAGGGCATTTTGATAACTCTGGTTTATTTTTCAAGTTACGTTAAATATCTTTTTTTTTTCTTTTAAAACAAGATAATTTTTTTTGAATTTTTCATAAAACTAAATATAAAATTAAAAGGGTAAAAAGCGTATACCACCTAACATTCATCATTTTTAGCACTTCACCCCTAACTTTTTAAAACGAACCAATTGAACAATTTTAAGTTGTGCACTTAACCCCCTAAACAATATTCGGTAACAATTTTCTCGAATATTCAGGCTGCAAATTCTCTCGCATGTGTCTCACATGTCACGATCGAGAGTATGCATGTCTTTTCATATATATTCTGCAGGAATTTTACGAGTAAAATTTATCGACCGTAGATATACTCATAAAATTCATTTTTATGTATTTCTAATGGGTACTCGTAAACAGCATGCGGAAAATACATGAAAAAAAATATATACCATCGGTCGTGGCATGTGTGACGCACGTGAGAGAATTTATAGCTAGAATATTCGAAAAACTTATTCCTGAATATTGTTTGGAGGTTAAGTATACTATTTAAAATTGTTCAAAGAATTAAATATATGTTTAGAAATGTTTGGGGTGAAGTGCAAAAATGAGTGAATGTTAGGGGGAGCTCGTTTTTTACCCAAATTAAAATGGGGAAATAATGATTGATAATACAACCACCTGGGGATCCACCAAATGACACAACGCACGCACACAAAGCCAACCAGCGCATGATTGTTCACACGTTTGCTCCAATAACACATTTGAAATGAAATCTCATTCAGAAGCAATAATTCATTGCATTTCATTTCATTTTTCCTCGGAGTTTTGTGTATAAATATACTACATCTATGTTTCTAAGCTCACGTACACTTTTGTATTCTTCATTTCTTCACTTTCACTCGCTCTAACGTACATTCTCTCTCAAAAAGATCTCTACTTGAAGAGGTTCTTTATTTTGGTATTTTTTTGATCTGGGTTAATCTATTGTGGTGTTTTTTGAAGAGTAGAAGCAAATTTGGGTGCTGGGGATTTCTCTAATTTTGGTACGCTGTTAGAATCTTTCGTTGTTGGGTTTGAGAAATTTTGTTGTTTCATGGATTTGAAATTTCTCGTGCTTGTCATCAGATCTGTTTTCTTGGATTTTCTTGGTAAAAGTTAGGAAGTGGGGATGAACGAATATGATGCTTAATTGCCTTTTTTTTTTTTTTTAATTCTTCATCTGGATTTGAAACCCTTGGTTCTTACAGTTGTTTGATAAATTGTGCTTTTCTGGGGATATTCGATGGGGTTGGCAAAGTAGAATTAATGAACAAAAGTTTAATGACCATTTGTTGGCGTTCCAGTTTGATTGAGGAATCTTCCTCGAGGTTAAATTTAAGGTTGCATTTGGATTCTTTTTGGATTGAACGATTTCATTAATGTATTTGAAAATTTAGATTTGAAATGACTTCAATAATTAATAATTTGAAATATTTTTGTATTGTTAAAACATGTCTTAAATTTGATGAAAGTGGATTTGAAATCTAAATCCATCAAATCCTTCTATCCAAATAGAGGCTTCTATCCAAATAGAGGGTAAGAAAAATGATAGATGTAGTATGCGATTGAGGTTTTTGGTGCACCAGAAATGGAAAGAAGCAAATTATTTATTACTTTTTGATTCATAGTTGTTCGAGGTTCTGTTTCCTTATGAGTCTCGAATGTTATCTATATATTCTTATATATAAACATATCAGAAAGCGACATATAACATGGTTCTGAGTGTAATGTATATCTAAACTTGTGCAGGGGATCTCTTGTCAACGAAAGTGGCCTCAATCACAGTGAACACAGTATGCGGTGGTGTAGTCTTTTAATCTATGTGATCCGTAAAGTTATCTCTTTGCACTTGTACTGCCGAGTTATCCTGTAAGACCATATCGAGCAAGAAGACCCGATAACCATTTTACTGCACCTAGAAATACCTCACTAGTACCATGGGACCGACTCGTTTTATCGTCATTCCTTGTTATGTACGCCTTATAATCTGACTGTTTCTGTTTTACCTCGAAAGTTATTACCCTTTTGATAAACTCTGTTTTTGGATTATCTACTTCGGAGATTTTGAGTGAACGGGCTGGGAATAAGTAGTTATGGTGTGCCAAGCGGCTAGTCAGACAAGATTTCGGGCTTTGAAACACGAAAATGGAATTGCTGGATGTGCCACCATAATAGTTAGAATTATAGCTTGCTTTCAACCCCTCCAAGATTGTCAGGTTTGGTTATGCGTAGTAGTATACCTGCATTCTGAACTTCAGTAAATTATTTATTTGTATTATGTTTCAAGAATCAGTAACCTTGTGTTCTTGGACATATTGCAGGCAGAGTATTTCCGCCAATTGCTAAAGCCTGTTACGTAGATTGATTTTTGTTTTGTGCATTCAAATTAAGCTGGGTATTTTTATAGTCTCTGTTTTTCGCGTAAAGATACAACAAGCTGTCGGCAATAACAAACCAGTAAGTCTGCTTGTCTATTTCTTCAGGGACTTTTACATCTATCTATTCGGCTGATCAGTATTTCTTATTACTCTTAAGGTCATTAACAGGTTTTAATGGATAAGGACTCTGGATCTTTGTTTCATCATAATTCGTTGGGTTCTTCATATGATGTTGGCTGGCCGAATAACAACCCTGCTCGTAGGAAACTTTACTCTGTTGAGTATCCTGCATTGACAATCGATCCCTTCGTTCAATTGTCTGAAATGCAACAGTCGGAGGCAAGCAAACTAAATGGCTCTCACGCACCTAACTCGTTTCACCTTTGGCATCAATTGCATCCGGCCTTTAGTCCTGTATTAAATTCTGCTTCCGAAGAGAAGTTTCTTGCAGGCGCCATCCATTGCGGACAGAAAAGACGTCCTATAAATTGTGTTGCTCCTGCTCAGAAGAGATTTCTTGTATTTGATCAATCTGGTGACAAAACAACCTTGGTATATAGTTCTCTGATCGAGAATTCCATTCGATATGGAGCTTGTTTGGTGCCAAAGCCTCCTCCCTCTACTTATAATAATCAAATTGACGAAGAACCTATGAATAGTTTATGCCCTTTGGAGCCCATTATGAATGATGAACGTATAGAAGATAACTCACGTGATGGTACGGAGGACGAAATTCGTGAAGACACTGAAGAACTGAATGCTTTGCTCTGTTCAGATAGCGACAGTGATTATTTAAAGGATGACGAAGAAACGAGCACGGGACGTTCACCTAGTACAATGACTGACAGTCGAATGGTTGAAGAAACAGGTGATGAGGCTAGCAGTTTTACCGGGCCAATGAAAAGGCGGAAGCTTTTGGATGGAAATTACAATATGCCGTCTCAAAGACGCACTTCCTGCTCTTCGAAAACCTATGCATGCACTGCTTTGGAAGATGAAGCAGAATGCACCGCTAGAAATAAAATTAGTGCAGAAGAAATTGGTCCCTTGTCTTGCATCAAAAGGAAAGAAAGAATACAGGAGACGCTGAGCATGCTGCAGAGCATATTCCCGAGTGTATGCGGCAACGATCCAGTCGCCTTTATTGATAAAACAATTCAATACCTGAGATTGTTGAAGGTTGAAGCCAAGGCTTTAGGACTCGATTCTCATTGAATTTCTTTGATCCTTGGCTCACCAAGAATAGTACCAATAAGCACTTGAGTATTTTGACTGACTTTTAAAAAATGTTGCATCTTTTAAATTGTGTGGATTATACAAGCCTTAAGTCTTTCTGCAAGGATTGAAATGGAGAATACGATGTGGTCAATATCCAACCCAAGGAGGGACTAGAAATATGCTTATTACAGAGCAAAATTATATATTTTTTGTGGAAGGTGAATGAGAGAAGACTTCTTCACTTGGTAGGACCTCTCAAAAGGGTGCATGCATGCGCAGTGGGGCATCGTTGGACCTAAGTGTCTTTGGCTTCTTGCAACGCCACTTTCAGTGGCTTGAATTGGCGCGTTATGGCCTATCAAAGCTTCTGTCTCATTGCATGGAGGATATGTGTATGGTTGTCTATTCTTGTTGTTTTATCTTTCACTGGTTGCTGAATCTTGTTTGTTCTGTTGGATCATAGTAGTCCATAATAAGTCACATCTAATCTCACATTTGCTGGTTCGCTCGACCATGCATCAAGAGTTCATGATATGTGATATGTGTGTGTGGTGTATATATCAGATGATTAAATGTCTTTGATCCAATTGCATTGTTTAGTCATTTTGTGGGGTGAGTTCATTCTAATTCTAACATAAGGATAATACTCCAACGCTTAAACCAATGATCCTAATTTGATTTGGACCAAGGACGAAATCAAGATTTATATAGGCTGAAATATAATATTAAAAATTATCAATAAAAAATAATGTATCAAGATGCTATAATAAATCTAACATGCCATAATAGATAATATTTCAATCAAATTGAAAAATGAATAAGATAAAAAATAGGAAACATAAAACAAAATAAATGCAATCAGGCAATTTCAGCAATATTATATTTTATTCAATGAGATTTCTAGTTAAAATTCATCGATTATGGATTCAAAATCTAATTAATTTAAGAAATTTTCATTTGATATTCTAATAGATAGTTTACAGTGATTTTAATTAATTAAATTAATGAAATGCATCCAACAATAAAAATCTAGGACCTTAATTTCATGTTAAGCTTTCATGTTAAGCTTGAAAACGAACAAGGTTATCCACTAATATTAATTACAACTAAAAATACCATGAATAGAATCTCAAATAAAATATACTTCATATTTCAATTTTTATTAGACTATAAATTATTTAAATCTAATAATTCGCATGTACTCGATTTTCGCATTATAAATATCATATGAAATACAAAATACAAATACATCAATATTTCTAATTTTCAACAAACTAAATAAATAAATAATGTGTATGACAAATAATAATTATATTAACTATTTCTTCTCAATAGATGATACAATAAGGATCTATGGGGTGGCCAGTCTGGGAAGGCTAGCCACTCTGGTTTCGCATATGATTTAGATATATGAAATCTAAATAAAAGTAAATTCAAAATATTTAAATTAAATGAGTGTGTTACTACTGGCATTGAGTCGTGCGAATATAGACTTATCTTGCATGCGCTATTTATAGTGTGACAGATGTCTATTTCAACTTCATTGCTTTTTCTGCTGCTAAATGTTAAGTCCAAATTGTGTGGGGACCAGACATACACATAGATTGAGTTGGTCCCTGACTTGTTTGACTCGGTTTCAGTGTTATTTGATTCATACATATTTGAATTATGACAGATGATATTGCCAAAGCAAAGAAGGTTGCTGTCAAAACAATCTTTACAAAATCCCATTTTCACCCTTTCTTTATACTGTAGTAAAGTTATTTTCATTTCTTGCAATTTCTCTCTCACCGGCTGTGACAACACTTCTTCTTCAGCATATCTGTGGTGGTGATCATTGATCCCACAACATACTCCAGCATAGTCTCAGGCGGATAGCCACTTCTCGCTAGTCGCCACCGAGCTGCACAGGGGAGTGGCTGTGGCTTCGTTCACGCGAGGGAGTGTACGGGAGGTGGTGGAATCAGCCTCCACCGAGACGGTCCCGGTACCATTGGCAAAAAATAGATCAATTCTTTTATACAGTTATAGCAGTACAACGAATAAACAAGTAAAGTAATTGCACCTTATTGCATACTCTAACAAGTAGATGGACATTTGTAGACATGATTTTTTTCTAATTTTATAACCTAGATTATAATTATTCCTAGCACAATAAAAATTCATCCAACAAAAATAAAAAAGAAGATAAACTTACTAAACAATTAGCAACGTAAAACACCAATCATTTACAATCTAGACATCTACACAAACTCCGCCCCATCAGAAGAATTATGGGACTATGATTGCAAATGAAACTATTTAGTAGGATCATTCTTGTAATTTAACCAATTTATTATTTAGGCAATAGATTCCGAGCTACACTCACACTTACATGTGTGCGTGTGTTTATCTATGCACCATACATGACTACTGAGTGTAAGTTTAATGTTTTTGTTGTAAAACGAGCTTAGTAATCTTGTGTTTTGTGATAGTTGTTTTCTAGATATGTAGTGTATATGCATGAAGATTCAATTCTGACCTCGGCACCATTTATATGATAATGTGTAGAGGAATGTAGCAGTTTTAGTGCTTTTGTGATTGCCAATGGTAAGAAATGAGAAAATTCAAATTTTAGGGATATTTTTTAAAGCTGTTTTAATTAGGGATTTTTATTTCCTCCGACTTGATTATTTTGTATTATTGTATTGAAGATCAATCAATTACATTTTGTTAATATGTCTTTTGTAATTGCTTCTAGTCTCCCTTTGAAACCATGTTTTCACCTATCTTATCTGATTTTTATCAAGCAGGTTTCAAATTTAGGAAGGCTTCACTTTCATTCATGGGTGTTGGGAATTTGACTATCCAAATTCACCCTAAGTATCTGCACATTTTTATAGAAAAACAAAACAAAATGAGAAATAATGACACTATGATTTAACGTGGAAAACTCACAAATCAAGAGAAAAACCACCATGACAAGAGAAGAAAATACACTATATGAAAAGTTATTACAACCATACAATTTGTCTTCTCACCTCACACCCACTCACAATGCTTTCACACTAGCCACACTTTATAACTCACACCTCTCTCCTTTACAGAAAGACATCTAATAAAATCTTTTATGATGTGGAAGATCAGCCACAATTGCAATCACATGGCATATTAAGAATTTTACAAGATTCTAAAACAAGAGAGGAATTTATCTAAAGCCAAAAGTTGTTAGACAAACTATTGACTAGTGCACTTAAAACAAAAATGTTAAACCTTCTTTTATAGCAATACTTTTGGCCTTGCTTTTTATTCTTCACGATTAGGGACAAAGTCCCAAGCCCATCAATCTCCAACTCTCCATCTCGATTAAGATCTCCATAGCTTCTGCTACTGCACTACAAGACAGTCATAATTCTCAATGTAGAGAATTATCATGCTCCACCATAAAAGCATATCCCACTCAGAATAAGTCATCCAAGCATTTCAATTCGGTCCATGTCGAAAAATAACCTTGCTGAAAAATTATGGTGCAACTCACACGTTTTGGGCTCTCCTGGAAGTTAATCAGCCATCGACATGAATTTCCACTACACACTCTACATCAATGCCAAACCATGCCCGTGTGCAAACCGTGAACCCGATATCATTATACATCCTCTATCATGGAAACTGGGGACATGAGCATGCCTTAATGATGCACATGTCCTTTCTCATAAAACATCAAAAAAGGAGGCAATGTTAACTTCATTATCAGCATCTCCACTTGTTGCTACGGAGTAATTTGCCGAACCTGCTCCAGTTCTTTGACAATTTTTCTTGATGTGGCCAGGTTGTCCACATCTCAACAGGCTTCTTTACAAAATTTTCCTTCTTCCAGACACGAGCTACCCTTGCAAAACTTTCATGTGGATTGTTACTCCTGCCAAGTCTCTTATCTTCAGAAAGAATCTTACGAGTAACCACTGAAAAAATGATTTTCTCCTTCCCATGAATCAAGATCGGCTCCATGTCCTCATATGAACGTGGAAGAGGCCGGATGAGTCTCAAGGCATGATCCTCATAATCAATTCTAACTTTAATAGATTCAATATCTGAAACAATGTCATACATGTTCTTACAATGGGGGCTGGCATTACGTGGGGCTTGACATTACCTTGAAACAATGCCATACATCCTCTTAGAATGGGGGCTGACAGGGGGATGAGAATTCTCAGCCCCGTCTAAGCTGCCCAGTCAACAAAATGTACTGACTGGGCAACAACAAATAGCCGTTGGGCTCTTAAAAATGAATTTATTGAGGGGGCAAAAATTAATACATAAAATAAACCAAAAGTTCATGATAAACATCGGAGTTTAAAGACTGCACAATTATTTCAAGAAAATGATTTGCTTGATTTCAAGAAATAATAATACATTAGCGAATTTAATTGTAATATACAATTACAATGCTCGGTTTATTGGTATTCAAATAAGGGACTTGTTCGATTTCAAGAAAAGGATAGAGTTTAAGAGACTCATTCTTTTCTGAGAGAGGATTATAGGAGTGCAGATGTGGCAACAGAGTACTTGCGATGAAATATTTTTGGTAATTTATTTATATTTTATATTTATTCATTGGTGAATTATAAATTATTATATTATTAAATGTTATTTTGGATTAGATGAACAATAAATCAGCATTGTTTCAAGCTGAGAAATTATTTGTTTAATAAACAATAAAAATTTGTAAAGTAACAAAATATAATGAGAAAAATATATCTTTGTAAAGTAATAAAAAATCCACCAAGAATTTCTTTTTTGTTTTTAAGCCAAGAAAAGTAATCTTTTTTTTTTTCAACTTGTTTGTTCCACACACTTTCACCGAGAATGAATATAAGCTAAAAAAAGAATTTTTTGTTTGAAAAACGTTCCACTGATAATTTGAACTTGTGATTCTAGAACTGATTCTATTTCCTCACCATTAGATCCGAGGGCGGTGATATGCATTCTGGTAACAAATATATAATAATAAACATTTTGAGGGGACAGCTCAATTACACTTACGTTCGTCCCTGCATATTAGACCTACGAGCAAAACGTAAAAATCATGACTAAAATGCAGTTCACAAATACTTCAGTTTAAAAATAAGCAAACGGCGAAAAGAGAGAGAAGGGTGGCGGAGAGCACGAAAGACTGTGAGTGTGTGACGTGTTGGTATGGTAATTAGCAAACCAACTGTATAGAGAAAACAAGCGAGAGACGAAAGGAGCTTCCTTTAATTTAAAAAGGGTAAAAAAGAAAATGTATAAAATTGCTCTGGTAAAAACAATTTCTGCTCTAGCATTATCATTTTCTTTGAATTATTGGATTCGAACCAAATTTGAAGATTTACAATGGTTTTTTCCCCTAATTCAAGCTTGGATTATTTCGTCCAATAGCCCACAACTTTAATGTATTTAATGTGAGTTTACTTTTCAAGTTTCGATAAAAAGTTATTTTAACTGTAATTTAAGTTCACGAGCTTGTTTAATTTTAGATATATTTATTTTAAAAATTAAAATTATATCTTTAGCTTGATCCTTGTTGCTGACATACATATTGTTGAACCCATTTATTGGGGTAATAGTTACAGTCATATACTATAGGGAGCATTGAATGATCTATGGATTTCTATTTTGCTGTTGATATCCTGAATGTTGACTCTCATATCGAGATTACTAGACTTATCACGTTGTTTTTCTTATTACTTGTGATAATTTCTACGGTTGTCATGTTGTACTTACTTTCAGTATATTGTTGTTTATTATGTTGTTGGAGGTCTTGGTCTAGTCCCTTATTGTGTACTTGTCTTGATTGGAATAACAGGTAGAGTTCAACCTAAAAAAAAAAAACTATTGAAGAATGTATTGACCTGAAAACACATTCAAATATGTAAGAACATTGACTAAAATCCGAAATTTAAATATGAATAGAATAACACTCAACCAGTGATTTGAACTAGTATCAAACAATGATGGATCTAATTCTTTCCTCTGCGGCTGCATGGTACATTTCCAAACCGGCATCAAGATCTTGTGCAGATATTTCGTTACCATCTTCTCTGCCTTCTCAGACCACGAGCACCACCCCGGATTGTTCTCCCAACACCAATCATTCTGATGCAATGCAAAAGGGATTTGATTTCATGGCAAAATGGGATCGGTTTGCAAGATGAAGTAGACGATTTGCTCAAGAATCCCCTGTTCTAGGCGCAATTCGTGGGCAAAGGCGTAGAGCTCAACTTTTCCTCAAGCTAGTAAGTAGCTGCCCTGAGGTCGAAACATTTATATATTATTTCCTTTCTTATATCTTATTCAAATAAGATCATTTTTTAGTTAGACTTTTAAAATTCATAATTTATTTGGCTTAGGATTTTCGGTTATTTCCTTCCATTTTGAACACCACTATTGTTTAGTTTAAATACTTTTGTAAACTTTGATAAAGCAGTTTTGATGAATATTATCTTCTGAATTTTGATTCAAATTAATCTTGTTCTTGGCATTCATAAGTGAATCAACGAGGTTGAGTTTTCTCGTGAGTTTTGTATTCTCTATAAGATTCCGCTACATCAGTTGGCATCAGAGACAGGTTCGTTTCCTTACCATGCCGCCAAGGAGACATCCGAAGGTCGACGAAGCCACACTAGAAGAGGTGCATAGACGTGAGGAGATCGCACAGGCTGCGTCAACAGGAGGAGTTGTTGACTCAGCAACTCACTGCACTCGCACCACAGTTTCATAGTCCCCGTGAACCAACATGCTGAGGATTCTGAGGACGAAAATCCATTCGGGTTTGAGGGGGTGGGTGGCCATGAAGACAACACAACTTTGGGAATCCGGATTTAAAGTCGACATTCCTTGAAGTCCATGGTGTATTGAATCCGGAGGGAATTCTTGGATTGGATAACTGCAGCGGAGGAAGTCTTGGAGTTCAAACCTGCTGGCAAACGAAGTACCCTCAGTAGCTACGCGATTCCGTGGATGAGCTGTGGCATGGTGGTAGCAGACCAAGGTGACACAATCCGATTGGTCAAACAAAAAATTGGATCTGGTGAGAAATTAAGAAAACACATGAAAAGCAAATCATGCCCATAATTATGTCCGGACTATTACACCCTATCCCAGATCCTCCATATCTGAGAGATACAAGATTGATTCAATCATCTTATCATTATATTATCATTATTTTGTAATTATTCTCTTTCCTTAATTGTAGATATTGGCTACTCATTTACTCTTGTATGTATATAGCTGATTACAAAGTGAATAAAATCAATTCAATCCCAAATCTCTTGTTATCTTATATGGTATCAGAGCTGCACAATCCTATGGCCTCTTCCAGCACCTCCAACCCTAACTCATCAGCCGCCAACACCACCAGCCCTATCATGGCTACTGCATCCTTGCTCGGCAACAATCTGGTGCCCATTTAATGCCCACCAACAGCTCCCACTACAACTCACATCCTCAAACTTCCCTTCCTGGAGATCCCAAATATATCATCTCCTCTTTGGATATGGCCTCCTCGGTTACTTAGATGGCACCATAAACTGCCCATCTGATGATTCCAGCCCTGAGACACTATCTGCGCAACTTCATTGGCGTCGCCAAGATGCGCTCATCCTGTCTGCACTTTTCGGTTCTGTTACACCAGAACTCGTTCCAGTCATCTGCTCTGCCTCTACCTCGGCAGCAGCCTGGCAGACTCTGTCTCAGCTCTTAGCTAACCGCTCGAGAACACGCGTGATGCAGCTTAAGGATGATTTGTCCAACATCACTCTTGGTGATCAATCTGTCACCATTTTCTTCGATCAGTGAAAGCCAAAACTGATGAATTGGCTCTTATCGACTCCCCACTATCCGATGACGACATCACTCTTTACATCCTTAATGGACTTGGTGCCACATATAGGGAAATTGCAGCACCAATTCGTGCTCGGGAGTCATCTCTTCGTTTCGAAGAATTGCACGATATGCTCGTCGCTCATGAAACTTATCTTCGGCGTCTTGATGCCGCCAACTCCGCTCTTGTTGCCACAGCCAATTCCGCGTCTCTCAATCAACGCCCACATGGCAGAAATCTTCCCACAAACCAGCCCTCTCCGCGCAACCAGAATGCACCAAACCATCCCCGCAACAACCGGTATAATGGTCGTGGCCGCAATTGGTCTCGAAATGGCAATCGCAACACTGGCTTGACCTCTGGTCAGTCTCGAAATTCCATTGTGTGTCAGTACTGTGGTTTTACAGGTCATGGTGCACGCACATGTCGACAAATTCAACCAGTTGCTAATTATGCTCAGTCGCCACCCATGCACTCGTCGCCTGCTCCAGATCGTGCTCATGGTTGGTTGATTCCGGAGCCTCGCACAATCTCACATCTGATTTACAGAATCTATCCATTCATTCAGAATATGATGGAACCGATGAGGTTCAATTGCCAATGGTGCAGGTTTGCGCATTTCTCGTATTGGCACTTCGACTATACCCACTGACTCCCGTACATTTACGTTATCAAATGTGTTATATGTGCCATCTGCCAAACGAAATTTTTATCTGTGCATCAGTTCACTAAGGATAATCGTGTTTTTATTGAATTTCATCCCACCCACTTTATTGTGAAGGATCGGACTACAGGGGCGAGACTCATTAGTGGACGCTGCACCAATGGAGTCTACCAAATGGATTTTCCTACAGCCATACAACCAGTGACTCCTTTTCAGCCTTTCTTGGGGAACGGGCCAGCACCAATTGTTGGCATAATCGTCTGGGGCATCCTTCTTCAAAATTAAGTCTCTCAGTTATTCATCGTTTTTGTTTACCTAGTTTTAAGCACTCAATTTCCGATTTACAGCACTGTAACTCTTGCTTATTACATAAAAGCCAGCAGTTACCATTCACTGTTACTTCACTTAATTCTGTTCGTCCTTTACATTATGTGTATGGTGATGTTTGGGGCCCTGCTACACCTATTTCTGCTAGTGGTAATCGTTACTATTTGATTTTGATTGATCATTACTCAAAGTATTGCTGGCTTTATCCACTACAGTTGAAGTCTCAGGTCTATGATGTGTTTGCACAATTTAAACGACTTGTCGAAAAACAATTTCACGTCTCTATTCAGAATTTCTACTCTGACAATGGGGGTGAATTTCTCGCCCTACGACGATATTTTTCTGATAATGGAATTTCCTGGCTTACCACTGCTCCCCATACACCACAGCAAAATGGAACATCTGAACGTCGTCATCGTCATATTGTTACCATGGGCCGCATCTTGTTGAATCATGCCTCACTCCACGTAAGTTTTGGGATTTTGCTTTCACCACGGCTGTCTATTTGATGAATCGGCTTCCAACTCCGGTATTTCGTACCTTCGGCTGCTTATGTTTTCCCTGGCTTCGCCCTTATTCATCCGGCAAACTTGACTCTCCATCTCGCCCTTGCCTCTTCCTTGGTACTCTCTCTCCCAACATGCTTATAAATGTTGATATGATATGGCTACAAAGCGCACCTATCTCTCTCGCCATGTTCGATTTGTGAAGACGTCTTTCCATATCGCGACCCGGCTCCTCCAGCTACTGCTGATCCTATCTCAGCTGCATCCCTTGATCCCTTATCAATGCCGCCGCTGTGCCTCCAAACACAATCTCCTTGCTCTGCAACTCTTACGGTACCTCCTCTTATTCATGCTCCTGCCTCAGTACCACAGGATTCTGCTACCCCGCCCCGGACACACTCTATGCGAACACGCTCATGAATCAGATATTTAAACCTAAACACACTCAATGTCATCACAAGCACCCTATTTCTGGACATCTTGAACCAACCTGTGTTTCTCAGGCTCTTAAAGACCCTGCCTGGCGCGCTGCTATGTCTGCTGAATTTACTGCTCTCATAAAGCATGGAACATGGACATTAACACCCCTCCTGCTCAGCGCAATATTATTGGCTCCAAATGGGTCTTCGCATCAAACGGAACCCGGACGGTTCGATTGACAAGTATAAAGCTCGATTAGTAGCCAAGGTTTCCATCAGCGTCCAGGCCTTGACTACACGAAACCTTCAGCCCTGTCGTTAAGCCAGCTACTGTCCGGACAATTCTTTCATTAGCGGTTATGCATAACTGGTCTTTACGTCAACTTGATATAAGCAATGCCTTTCTTCATGGAAATCTCTCTGAAAATGTTTACATGGTTCAACCTGCCGGCTTTGTGGATCCACAACATCCTGACTATGTCTGCCATCTTCAAAAATCTATTTATGGTCTCAAACAGGCGCCTCGGGTTTGGTACAATGCCCTCAGTGCTGCGCTCTTCTCTCTAGGTCTCTCGCAGTCTAAGTCTGACACGTCTCACTTCTTCAAACATCAGGGGTCCCTTACTCTATATGTTCTTGTTTACGTCGATGACATCATTATCACTGGTAGTGATCCATCTGCTATCTCCAAACTAATTGATCAACTAAGTACCAAGTTTGCTGTCAAGGATCTTGGTCCTCTTACCTATTTCTAGGTGTGGAGGTCATTCGTTGTAAAGAAGGTTATTCCTTTGTCAACACAAATATATCTGGACATCCTACGAGTCACAAAATGGATGGAGCAAAACATTAGCTACACCTATGACTCATAATCCACCTCCCCTCTACGTCCCATGTGGATACAACTCAGTATCGACAAGTCATTGGTGCACTACAATATCTTACACTCACCAGACAGATATTGCATTCTCGGTCAATCGTCTGGCTCAACGCATGGCCTCCCATGATGAAACCAAGTTGGGTGGCCTCAAACGGATTCTACGCTATCTCAAAGGCACAATAATCATGGCTTACTTTTAAAATCAAATGCGTCCCTTGAATTACAGGTCTTTCTGATGCTGACTATGCCGGTGACACCATGCATGGCACTTCCACTTCCGCTTATATAGTTTTTCTTGGTTCAAATCCAATCTCTTGGAGTTCTCGCAAACAGCGTGGGGTGTCTCGCTCATCTACTGAATCCGAATACCGTGCCCTTGCTTGTGCGTCTGCCGAGGTTCGATGGCTTCAAAATCTATTTGCTGAAATTGGCTTTCCTATTCCCAATAGTCCCCAGATTCGGTGTGACAATATTGGAGCCATACGATTATCCTT